>MU275159.1:95805-107931 GCA_022160315.1 Panus rudis PR-1116 ss-1 | reverse complement strand
CGCTTGCGGAAGAATATGTGGAACAGATCAGTGAAGAAGTTGGCACCAGACTGATCATCGGCTGACAGGGTCTGTGCTTGTGGATCTGCGGCGTCGCGGGCGACGAGGGACTCAAGTGCACGGCGAGCGAGCTCAGGCTCAATCTCATCCCGCTTGCGGAAGAAAATGTGGAAGAGATCAGTGAAGAAGTTGGCACCAGACTGATCATCCGACGGGGTTTGGGCCTGTGCTTCCGCGGCGTCGCGTGCGACGAGGGATTCGAGTGCACGGCGAGCGAGCATGGGCTCAATCTCATCTCGCTTGCGGAAGAATATATGGAAGAGATCAGTGAAGAAGTTGGCACCAGACTGATCGTCGGCTGACGGGATTTGTGCTTGTGGGTTCGTGGCGTCGCGGGCGACGAGGGATTCGAACGCGCGGCGAGCAAGCATGGGGTCAATCTCATCCCGCTTGCGGAAGAAGATGTGGAACAGATCAGTGAAGAAATTGGCACCAGACTGGTCATCGGCTGACGGGACTTGTGCTTGTGGATCCGTGGCGTCGCGGGCGACGAGGGATGCAAGTGCATGGCGAGCGAGCATGGGTTCTATTTCGTCCCGCTTGCGGAAGAAAATATGGAAGAGATCAGTAAAGAAGTTGGCACCAGACTCGTCGGCTGAGCCTGAGGGGGTTGGTGCTTGCGTGTCCGCAGAGTCACGAGAGATGAGGGACTGAATGTCGTCGCGAGCGAGTAGGGAATCGATATGGTCACGCCTGTGGTGCAAAACGCCCAGGAAGTCGTTGACGAAGGTTGTCTTTGACGCATCTGGATTTGCATTGGCGGGGTCGCGAGCGAGAAGACTCTGAATATCCTCGCGGGCAAGCAGCGAGTTGATCTCTTCGCGCTTGTCGTTATATATGCGCAACACATCGCTGAAGACATTGGCACCAGTTTTGTCGGGCGCACTGGAATCCCTAGCGATCAGGGATTGTATGTCATCGCGGGCAAGTAGAGATTCGATCTGGTCACGTTTGCGGTGGAAGAAACCCAACATATCGGTAGATATGTTAGTCCCAGAATCGTCATCGCCACGAGCGACCAGGGCGGGACTATCGCGGGCAAGAATTGCTTGAACATCCTCGCGAGACAGGAGGGAATTAATCTCGTCTCGCTTGCGGTGGACTACTCCCAGCAAGTCGCTGAAGACATTGGGGGACTGGCTAGATCGGCGAACTTCAGGAAGGCGCACGGGGAACTGGGCAGTATATCCACGATCAAGTATTTCAGCTACTCCCTCGCGCCTGCGATGTTGTTAGTATCACATCTACCGAAAGAATTGAAACAGACGCACGCAAGGAGGTCATGAAGCTCACGCCTATCCATCTGAGCGTTGCCATGCTGCTTGTCAAGAAGTGAGCGGGCTACTAAGGATACATCACTACGAAATCGTCAGAATATGGATTTCATGCGCCGACTGGGGGTTCCGATACTCACATAGGGTATGAGAGGGAAGGGGCGACCGAGGCAGCAACGGTAGAAAGAACAATGGCCGTGGAGAAACGCATGTCGTAAGGTGAAAAGGAATGAACAAGTAGTCGTGAAGTGTAGAACGTGGGCTGTGGTTGAAGATTAAAAGAATGTGCAAGACTTTGGCCATAGTTAATTGCTGTTCCTAACTGCTGCTGGCATAAGGAAATCTACTCACCAACCAGCGTCTGCTGCGAAAGTTCGAAAAACCGGCGAAGTGAGAGGTGAGCTCTGGGCTAAGGAAAGCACCTCGCGATTTGAATCATTTTATAATGAGTGATATTGGCGTCTATGGCAGTGAAGATATGCTTCTTGGCATGTGTACCCGTCATGGCGAAACATGTCCGATACGGGTCAATCGGCGACCCACCTTCATGAAGGCAGTGTACAACTTGTTCTCAAGCCGGTCATCGTCGAAGTGTTGCGGCAGGGTACATACCTATGTTACACGGCTGAGGCTCTGACCACGCGCATGTGAGCGACACGATATGGGACTGAAGCTTGAACACTGGAGACGACATCTGAACAGTGAGGCGAATCCATCGGCCAGGAATATAGAATTTGATACATACCGTGACAGCAGTGTGAACTTTGAGGGAAAGTCAGAGACCTTGGAGACAACTGAAATCAAACTCGAGATCAGATGTTCAAGATGGGAGGCAAAACATGACACGGTCCGTAAGTCTCACAATTCGTGAGTGACACTGGCTGCTGGCCGCTGGCTGCCCGATGGCGACGACCTGTATTACTTACAGATTATCGGCAATGCTCAAGGTAAGATTGAACAACTTGAGCCGTATGTAAGACGTCCCTACTGAGTCTTACCGGAAATCGGCAATAGACATAGGCAACTTATAGAGAACTATGCGATGATGTATCTTAGACCGAACAGCCCGTCTATATCCACCCCAAACTTCGCCCGCGCTGATAACCTCTCCTGTGACTGAGTTCACGAGCGAAAACGACGTTGATACCGAGTGATGACACGATAGCAACTTCCGCTACGTTAAGTGAGACGATGTTAGAAATTAGGGTCGCCGCCTAGGTAGCAATGTTCACATACTTACCCTATGCAACGGTTGGTGGAGGAATGAGAAAGTCCAATTAGGGGGCATTCGACCACGATTCAATAGAATCAGTCGAATCTTGGGAGGCATCAAAGACATCGCACTGGTCAGGCCGAGTTTGCTCAAGAGAGTCGGAAAAAGATCGAGTGTCAGGTCTCGGCCTTGAAGATGAAACAACCTGATTAGAGTCTGAAGGGAGACGGCCGGCACACAGAGCAAGCGAGGATGAAGTGGGCTGTGTGAGTTTATATCGGCCTGAGTTAGGGGAGCAGTATGAACGTTGGAAACGCGTACTTTATGGTCGCCTTCAGCCCGCTTCATGATTAGAGCGGTTACTCGTGCTGCCCGAGTACCAGAAGAGCCAACAATCCCGTCATTATCAATAGTACTATGCCTCGTAGAGCGAAGGGGTGTTGTGGGATATGGTGAGGCGTGTGCTCCAGACGCGGTAGCAAGAAGGTCAACAAAGGGCGGAGAAGGAGCAAGGACGTTAACCTTGCGATCGGCTTGTTCTGGATGTTGCTCTAAGCCACGGCTAGAAAGAACGGACCGATCCTCATCGCGCGACGTGTCCTGGCCAAGATCATCCTGACGACTTGTGTGGGGAGAAATACTCGACTCTTTCTTTCCGCGAACGACTTGTTCCTGGGTGGTTGACTTTGATTCTAGAGGTGTCTCTCGCATAGCCGGCACATCATGATCATCTTCGGGACGTTTTGCTTGTCGCAACCATAGGTTTTCGCCGGTGTTTGCAGCGGTAACATATTCTTTCAAGGCTGTGTCTGCTGCAGTGTCGTACTTCTTCCACGTGAAATTCAACTCGTTGTAGTCTACGTCCAGTTCATAGTCATGTGGCTCCAAGGGATCAGAGGCCGGGTCGCTAGGGTCCTCGGTCGGAAAGTCAAAGTAAACTCTGTGCACTGTCGGCGTCCGTGGTGGATGCTCAGAAGGAGCATTGAACTTGGCATAGATCATTTCTGCTGCCACTGGTTCGTCAAAGCTTGGGTGGTTGGTCATCGGTGGGTTATGTACAGTCTTGCTTAAGTATGGAATGCCAGGTTCCTCGCGCAAGGTCAGTTGCGATAGCTTGTCACCTGGTGCCTCGTAAAAGTCGGAGGAAGATGAGTGCAGCAAGTCAGAGAGGGAATAGTCAGATTGTTCGTCAGTTGATGGCAGGTGGGCGAACGAGTCAATCGAAGCAGCGATCGATACATATCTTGCCTCATCATTGTCAGTTTTCGGTGTGTTCCCGGGGTCTGTGGAAGGATACATCGAAAGTGGTGTTGTGAGAGAAGCACTGACGTCGATTGGGGTTGGTTTGACAGCAATAAGATTCGAGTTATTGAGCGCTGGAGGGGGGGCCTCATCAGCAAGGAGAGTTGCAGGGGAACCAAGGGGACCGGGCGTGGTAGATGGAGCAGGGTCTATATGTTGCCCGTGAGCGAAGCTGGGTTCAAGATTGTTCGGCGGGTCGAATAGCATAGAAGCTGAATCAGGGCGGAGTATGTGGGAGCTGAATCGCTCGTTCAAATCGTGATCAATATTCGGCTGTGGAGGGAAGGGTGGATACTGTTCGAATGTTTGTGGCGGCATGAAAGCAAAAACACGCTCTTCATTTGGCACTACGTCTGCAACGGCAGGCACTCCACCTGAATCCCGTGGCAGCAAAGTCGAAGAGCTTTTGTATAGGTAAGGACTTTCCTTGAGAGGCTGCGATGGAAATAATGCACGAAGAGGATGGTCCCGGTTTAATCTTGAGACCGTTTGACATAGCCAATCGGGGACAGGTTCCTTGTATGCATGCGAGCCTTCGCACAGCTTTTCGGCCCTATATATGCGTTCTGGCGTTCCAATTGGGATGTCATAGTCACGAGTAGATGGCTTCAATTTGACAACGCTGAAGGTTTGGCCCAAACGGCCCTCATCGTGCCCACTATATGCGTCCACGGGCGTCCTGGGTAAGTCGCAGCTAGCGGTAGACGATGATCCACTAGCTGAGGCAGCTCGTCTTCTACGATTCTTGGTCAGACCAGTCGATGATCTATGTACTATATTTGCGGTTTCAATCATGCGATCGAAGCGCGAATTGAGGGTCTCTGTACGTCTTCTCTTCGATGATAAGAGAACAGGAGCAGACTGGTCATCTACTCCACAAAGGTTTAGATAGGGTTCTATGTAGTGCAGTTGTTCATACAAGTTATTCTCCTGTAAGAATAGCTCAGTGTGAATACTACAGATGTGCTGACTCGCGTACCTCTTCCTGCCCTCTCGAATACTAGACCCAGCAAGACTCTCTAGATCGGAGTTCATTGCACCCGCATTGAAGGTCGAAGTTCGTATTAAGTAGTTGAGTCAAATTGATGGTGGTGCTTGTGATATAAAGGAGACCGAAATCTTCTCTGGCAACTCTGGCAAGTACGGGCATATGGAAGGTTGGTACCATGTACTGCACGCATACACACAGTATCACTACCATCACTGTCACTCACTGCTCGATCACTGCCATCACTGCCATCAGTAGCGTCCCAATCAGGCCAATCACGTTACTCTATGCGCATGTGTCTGCAGACTGCTGTTTGTATTGCCTAGTGAGAGTCAGACGAGCTCGTCGAAGCAATCAAAGCCTCAATTATGTAACGTTTAACTCTGAACTCGAAAAGACAGCGTTGCCCATAATAACAATCATCATGGTCAAAGAAGTCAGCTCCCTAGCCGAGCAAACGACACCTCGCTCCGAAGCTTTAATCATCGATGAGTATTGCTGACGATTCAAGATCATTCAACCGGTGGGTATCTTCCACGGCTTTGAATAGCACAAGTAGGTGAGTACTTTAATACTGTAGTACCACTACAGCAGCTTGGTTACTGACGAACCAGTGGGTTTAAGAAGGATTCTGTCGACCCGTGCTAATCATCCCAGGCTTCCCATTTTGAGGCTCTGATCTCTGATCCAACTGCATTCAAGACCCTGTCTGTACGGTACTACTCCAGGAAGGACCACCATAAATGCCGCTGTATCCGCCTACCTTTGCTACTGATGGGTCATGGGGCCCATCAGGAAAGTTGCAAATGGCACTTATACTACTTAATTAAGTGATTTAAGTAAGATCCAGTAGCTTAAGGGGCATTTTTTTAAGTAGTCAATTTTTCGAGATCAACACTTAATTAAGTCGTGATGGGGGCCAAACTTGTGGGCACCGTCATCAGCTCAATTTGCATCGGGGTCCCCTATAAACTTTGCACTGACATCCTGGAGGTATATTCATTGCTCAGAGCACAAAGTTTCCCCTCATTGATAGGTGCATTTATGAGCTATTAATGTGTTTGTCGAGGATGCTTGGGCGCTAAAAATTGCTAAGTATGGTAAGTATCTAAGTAATTGCAACTTTACTGATGCCTCCTCTTGGGTCATTTTCTTTAGGGTCTTCGTTCTTCCTCCTACGATAATAGCATGCGGGCCTCCGAGCATGAGAGAATGTTCTTGAATTGAGGTCACGGTGACGGACCTCGAGGGCAATTTTGGTGACATTTTATCGGGATTTTTCACTGAAAGATGTTCTATTTCTGGGGCGGTCTGGTGAACGTCAAGTATAAAATCACTATGAGGGACTGTGGAAACATCGCCCCGGTGCTTGGAGGTGTCAGCATGTTGCAATTCGCTGTAATCTTCGCTCTCACTGTCGCCGCAACATGTGCTCCACCGCCCTCGAAGCTCTTTCCTAATCTTGCTGCGAGGCAGCAAGGGAAACTGTATTTTGGCACAGCGACGAACAGTGAAGAGTTCTTGAACGACACCGCATACTGTTTCATTCTTCAGGACAGCAGGACATTTGGTCAGATTACTCCCGCCAATAGTATGAAATGGGTACGTGTTGTGAACCACTTGCTAAATTTGATTGGATATCATTCAAACGCCCCTTCATACACAGGAAAACACTGAACCTTCCCCTGGCGTCTTCACGTTCGAAGATGCAGACCGCATTGTTCATTTTGCGCAAAGTCATGGTCAAATTATGCGAGGTAGGTGAAAAAAGCCTGAACGCATGATTCTGGGACTTACCTCCGGCGGTTATGTTCAGGTCATAACTGTGTCTGGCATAACCAACTTCCGGACTGGGTCGTAAACGGTACCTTCACTGAGCCCGAATTGATCTCGGTTGTTCAAAGACATTGCGGTACGTTGGTGGGACATTACCGTGGCCAAATGTGAGCAGATGTCATTTTGCTGCCCAGCTTCCATGATTTTGATGACTTTCAGCTGTGAGTTGAGTGCGCTTGCAATGCACTGCTGAGATGCTCATTTTGCGCTTATGCCTTCATAGACTCATGGGATATCATCAATGGTACGTCTGTGTCTGAGCGCACAGGCTATGTGTTGACGTTCAAGTATCTTATGCAGAGGTCTTCAACGATGACGGCACGTTCAGAGAAGATGTTTTCTTCAATTTCACTGGGACTAACTTTGCAGCCGCGTTCCATGCCGCTCGTGTGGCGGACCCTCACGCTAAACTGTACGCCAATGACTTCAATATCGAGGGACCAAACGCCAAGTCAACTGTGTATCAAAAACTGATCAAGACGCTCAAGAAACAACATGTTCCCATCGACGGCATCGGTATTCAGTCGCATATGATAGTTGGACAGCTTCCAGCCAATATCAAGGAGAACATTGAAGCCTTCACCAAGCTCGGAGTGGAAGTCGCTATCACCGAGCTTGATGTCCGTCTTACGCTTCCTGCTACTCCGGCACTACTTGAGCAGCAGAGGAAAGATTATGAGACTGTCATTGCGGCATGCAATGCAGTCAAGGGATGTGTCGGTGTAACAATTTGGGATTTCACTGACAAGTATTCGTGGGTTCCCGGAACGTTTGCTGGACAGGGAGATGCATGCCCTTGGGATGAGGTGAGTGATCCAACTCGTCCACATTGTGGTCGGCGATCCAAATCGCACTTTGTACAGAACCTGCAGAAGAAACCTGCATTCTTTGGGATTCTGGATGGTTTCCATATGAATTAGTTCGTGTATTCATGTACAGGAATCCGTCACATCAGGATTTGTTGTACTATAAATCAATCTGTTGTCTTACTCATATTTACCCGGAATATACTACTGGGTCTCTAGCCCCGGTGAAAGCATGCTTAAGTGTTGCCAACTGAGTACTGAGAGCTTGAGCGTTGTATCGACAGCTGACGGCCTCCGGGTTGCGTTACTTACCGTAATATGGCTACATGGCATGAATCCTCTTTCGATGGAAGTTCTTGGACTACTTGACTGAAGACAGCTCTACTAGCTTGTATCATGGTGGCCAAAGTTTCTGTACTGGAGGCCCATCAGCAAACTGTCATGAGCTTACCGCACTTACGCAACTTACCAAAAACAGCCTACTTTTATGCAGCAATAGCACAACAGGCTTTGATGCATAGTATGTCACACTTTGTAGGTGAAAAATATCTCATTTAGTCTAGAGAATGAGATACCAGAAGGTCTAACTCTCTGACTCAAAACTGACTTCTATATTGATAGCATCTTATCCACTTTCTCAGCTATATGCGCATGACTTACGCTTACCTGACTTACAGCCCTTAGCGCCCTTATATGCAGCGGTAAGGGCTAACACTGCATAAGTCGACCAATTTCTTCAATCACGTGATCTGATAAAATTTTTGAAGAAATGGTGTTTTTGTTCCAATTTCACCAATTTTCATCCAATTTCTTCAGGACCTTGAATAAATTTAGAATTTCTTTACGAGTTCTCTACAGATTTCATCATTGAAGACACCCGTCAGCTTACCCAGTGTAATGATGATTTCCTGATGCCCATGACTCGGAGTCGGATATCATCCCTCCCAAATTCGGACTCCGCGCCAAAACGAAAAAGGCAGGTGGGAGGAAGGAGAGCCCAAGGACACCGACTCGCCTCTTCAACTGGCCAAGGACCCATGGCACCAGTCCGCACTTCTACCCGACGCGCTCAACGCGACCATGTACAGCAGACCCTCTCGGTGCAACACGATGTGCAGGCTCACCACCAGGTCGAACAGGACCCAAAGAATGCGTTATTTCTTGACCCCATGATGGGGACACCCCTCTCCATCTACGTTGACAAAGACGTTGAGGATAGGGAACAAATTGTAGAACTCATTACTGTGAGTATATTCTGCACATTTGAGGACTTGCTTCGCTGTGTGCTTTGCCTTTGGCTCTGTCTGCTTATGCTCAAGCGGGGGCAACGACAACTCCTCTACCCCTTTCGTTGTAACTCAAACGCGTCTGGGAAGGGAAAGCTTGCCGTGACCGCATTACCAAGAGACTTCCACTGTATTCCACTCCTAGGTCCAGCGTACTTAATTTTGTGCTTGAGGAGCCTTTCGTGCTTTTCGACTCCGTATCATTCGACAGAACGCTGACTCTGAATTCAGAAGAACGGAGGGGTAGTATCACCGGGGTACAGTGGTGTTGTGCATATTCTGGGTGAGTTTCTCAGCCCTCTCATTCTGGACTCAACCTTGAACTGCTACCCAATACTCTAGTAAACCCCCGAAAGGAGTCAGGACAAAACCTGTATCGGCAGTATGCCGGCAAGAAGAACAAGATTGTACTGGACGCTGTATGGGCTATCGAATGTGTCACTGCAGGTGAATTGCAAACATATCAGACGAATTGGGCAGGATGCAGGGTGACGGGCACAGAACAGTGGGTCATTGCGTGAAAGTGAACCTGGACGTCTGTCCTGACCTTCTTACAGGGTCATCTCGTCTACAGATGCTGCTGGGTCTTCGTCAAACCAAGCAGGTCCTTCAACATTGCAAACTACTGCTCATCCAGATACTGTATTGGCGGAGCAGATGGTCGCACCCACGATTATGCAGCAACCACCACAACCTTCCATTCCTCAACCTTCGATTGCAGCGGCTATTCCTCAGCAAACGTATCAATATCAGGTGTACTCGCATGAAGCGATGCATGCAGCCACATCGGCTCCGCCGCAGACATGGCATACCGCCGCTGCTACAATGCAGGCACATGAGGCTCACATGTCGCATCAGCAGCAAATGGAATTGCAGCATCATGGTTACGCTACTGCTGAGCAACACGCTTGGCATTCGGATTACCATAGACATACTGCTCAGTCTACGGATGGAATGGTCAATGGTGTTCAGCAGGTACAGCAGATCCAACAGGTACAGCAGGTCCAACAGGTTCACCAGTCGTTTGAGTACGATACTCGAGAACCTCAGACCAGTTGGATTGCAGATGCAGCTCAATATTATCAACAGCAGGTAAGGCAATATGCTAAGTGGTCGAGTCATTGCTCACAATGTGTCTAGTTTGGTGCTTATCCTTATGCTGAACCGCAATATCTACCACAAGAACCCGGTCCTTCGAATGTTCCCCCACCCCCAGAAGAACCGGCTGCTCCTGACCCGCCGAGAGGGCGCAAACGCACACGAAATCATCCCCAGCCCGCGCCTCCTGCTTCGTCTTTGGTCGTCAACCGCCGAAATCCTGCAGCTCGATCACCTACGCCGCCCAGTCGTGTGGTCAAAAGTACATATGGAGGCAATCTATTCACGTCTGACGATGTCATGTATCTCAAGAAGTATATCGACTACTGTCAAGAACAGGGCCTCGTACTAAGGTAATGCCTGCTACGCTATCTTGTCGAAGCTATTGCTGAATGGTTGATTCAAGCCTTCGCGAGATCTGCGAGAAAGTCGCGATCAAAGCTCCTCATCATACGTGAGTATCGTTTCCGATGTGCTACGCTAAACTTCTCTGATGGCATCCTTAGGTTCTACTCATGGCGGCGGTACTGTAATAAACACCAGATTCGCTTGAGAGGATACGCCATGGACATTGGAGAAGAAAACAACACACCGGATCCAGCAGAGCAGCCTGCGCCTCAACCGGAACCGCCAATGCCGGAACCTGTTCCTCAATTGACCACCTCTGGTATTGGACCCGGTACCGTTGCAGCTGCGAAACAGATTGCAGCGGCGGATATTAACCGAGATCGGTCACCGACCCCGCCCCGTGCATTGTACCGAAGTACAACGGGCAAAGGCGTGGCGTTCACAGAGGAGGATGTCACGTTCCTGGTCAGGTTCTTGGAGTATCGGACGAGGATACAAGGTGGAAAGGTAGATATGGTGCTATTCTGGAAAGATGTTGCGGCGAAGGTATGCCTTCACTTCGCCTCCAAATGATCCGTATGCTGAACGAAGCTTGGGTAGGCCCCGCATCATTCGCGTGCCTCCTGGATGAAGTTTTGGCGGAGGCATAAGCACGAACTTGATCATACAGAGCATGATGAACCATTGCCGCCTCCACCGGAAAAGAAGATGCGGTATAGCAAGGAGGATGATGTACTGTTGGCAAAGTTCTTCTGCAATAGGCCGGAAGGCACTTCGGACAGAGTATTTCAGCAGTTCGCTCGCGAGGTAAGGCACCTCAGCCGCTTGATCTGCTATCTGATACTGACCCTGTCATCGGTCGGTTTAGCATCCTCACCATCCGTGGAAGGGGTGGCAAGAGCATTATCGAATACACAAAGCAAAGATTGACCACCTCATATCTAAGCTACGGAATGGGGAGAATATTGATGCGGAGGGGGAGGAGGATTGACTTGGGGTATTCGAAGCTCGTGCGGACTTTCTCTCGCTTTTCTTGACTTGCATCACTTCCTTTATCTTTATTGCCGTCATTTTGGACAAGCAGCGTTTTACTGCTGCATAGTCTTCTGATTCAATATTCAAGCTTCAAGACTCTTCAAGCTTCAGTGTCTAAGGTCTTTAATGTCGTCAAGCTCGTTTTCGCCTGCACGTGCTAGCCTCTTAGTTGATGATCAGTTTTGAACTTTAGCAGACAGATCTTGTTTCCCGATATAGGAATTTATCACGTGCACTTTATACTTCCGCCGGCCTTTCCGGAACCCCCGGTGCTGGGATTTATTCTAGGTATTTGTTTTCTAATTAATTCGTTCGCACATGTCACACTTTGTCTTTTGGCCTCGTAATATGAACCGTGCGCGGACGGTTCTCCTCCTTCATTCCACCCATCATCTTCCCCCTAGGCCACGTCTCCCTCGACATTCTCATCAACCACCATGCCATGGAAACGTAAATATTCTATGCGCCTTCTTCCCTGACACTGCCACCCCCCTCCCGCCGTGCCATGGGGCGCATTTCGGACGCGTCGGACGCGTCGCCGTGAGCTGCAAGTTGGTGTAACGACTGGGGAAAATGGAACGCGCGGGAATTGCACCACGCTACCGGTTGGACTACCCGTCCCATTTCTCCAAGCCTCGTTACACGCCCAAGTACTGTTACTCCGGCCCCCTCAACCGGGTCCAGCCGTACTCAGGTTCTGTTCTGTGACTCCCGATCACGGGACCGTCACAGTTGGCCCGATGCGTCCTCTGGGGTCCTCTGGGGTGCCTCCCAGCTCAAGCATCATCACGACAACTTCGAACATCGGGATGTATGTCGGGTTTCTTTCGTTTGGGCGCGGATCTAGTACAGCTGGGCTGGGGTTAAGTTGTGGAGAATG
>MU275159.1:8468-95630 GCA_022160315.1 Panus rudis PR-1116 ss-1 | reverse complement strand
TGTCCCTATGAACGGCGAGAGACCGGTGGCAGCCGGCGAGGAAGGTACCATATATGGGTGAGCGCTTAAAATCTGTCTGCTAAAGTAACGCAACTGTTGATGATCGATCGATCGAGATCATCGAGTGCAAGTAGTACTGAGTCTTGCACGGAGTGGCGCCCATCCCATTCATATTGTTCATCGGACTCCAATCCGGGTCTCTCTGAATCGTAACTGCCCCACTGTGCAGACTTTATTGTTGTGACAGACAGCGCAGACAATGCCATTGGAATACCTCACTCAGTCACAGGTCAATCAGGTATGGTTTCCGAGCTCACATTGTATAAGGCTGTTATCTTAGTGTAACGTCGGGGTGCGCCAGTTCTACAGAGACGGGTAAGCGTCGATTCACTCACCCTATGTATGTAAGACTGAAGGGCCTATATTAAGCTATCTACGCTTGCCAGGCTTTTTGAGCCAAGATGAAACGGAAGCACTCCTAACGCGGGCGAAACAGCTCCTTGACAACTTCAGTATCGCAGACCATCCACTGGTATATACCCCCGTACTCACCCCCTTTGTTTAGACATTGATTAATTGCTCTGATTTCTCAGACTAAGTTCACTACGAACGATGACAACCACGTTGGGGACGACTATTTCTTGACGTCTGGTGACAAGATACGTTACTTCCTTGAGGAAGACGCTGTCGATAAGGATGGGAAGCTCAACCGGGAGAAGCAAAAGGCTGTCAATAAGATTGGACATGGTTAGTTTCTTGAGCTTGAGGTTATTGGCGGCTTTAGACTGACATACGACCGTTGGTAACCACTCTAGGTTTGCATGAGTTAGATCCTGTTTTCCGTGAAGCCACTTTGAATAACCCAAACATCAAGGCTGTAGCTCGCGACCTCAAGTTTCATCGTGACCCTGTTGGTTAGTTCGTTCTCGCCTTCCTGGTTAGTGGACTTTACTGAAGGCGAAGCTCCGCATACTTAGCACTGCAATCCATGGTTATTTGCAAGCAGCCGCAGATAGGCGGTGAGGGTAGGTAATGTGAATGTTCTGTTATGACTGCGGTCTCACGGCAGTTTATCCCAGTCCCTGAACACAACGATTCGTGAGTTACCGTTCATCATCTCGCCGAGCGGACTCTCATTCAGTTGCGCGGACATAGGACGTTCCTGGTGAGTTACTCATGCCACGATCCTTCGTCGGCGGCATGCCAAATTTCCTAGTGGCATAACAACCTTTCTAATCAATTGTCATTCATTCATTTTCTCTCGTACTCTAATTTATTCTAGTACACCGATCCACCGTCAGCGCTCGGGTTCTGGATAGCCTTGGAGAGATGTACACCTGAGAATGGTGCTCTCTCCTTCCTTCCAGGTTCCCACTTGACAAGCCCCATTACGAAGCGTTTCGTCAGGCTTCCTCAAGGTGGGACTGGCTTCGAGCAGTTGATCCCGCCTGAACAGGTGCCGCCGAAACCAGAAGGGAAGTATGTTCTCGAAGCGTGTCTTCCAGGTATGTTGTCCAATTCCTGACGTAGGATCGACATGCGGATGTATTAATATGACTCTGACTTTGCGTGCTTCGTGTCTGTAGGTGATCTCGTTCTGATTCATGGGTCGGTGTTGCACAAGTCTGAGAGGAATACGAGCCCGCATACTCGCTTTGCGTATACCTTCCATATGATCGAATCCCCGCCTTATGCCAAATACGATGAGAAGAATTGGTTGCAGCCAACGCCTGAGATGCCGTTCTCGAAGATTCTTGATGCCCCGAACGCAGAGGTCCTGGCGTATTAGGTTAGGAATGAATCGAATGATCGGGTGTAGGTCGAGTCCGTGTATTACGAGTGTTATTAGTATCAATTGTATCAATTGTTGTACATTTAGTTCTATACATTTCCATCTCCCGAACATATATCGATAATCACAGTATTTCAATTTTTGCTCGTTCGACAAATTTCTCTGGAGTCAGTTTCCCAAGCTCGTCGATGAGCGCAGGTAAGAACGTTCCGCTGCCCTTGACGTCCTCTCTCACGGCGGCGAACTCTGAGGCTATAGTTAGAGCAAGGACACTACGAAAAACAGAAAGGGGCACAGATGAACAATCAGTTATATGATACTACCCATTGTACCCAATGATGGACTGCAGTCATCGACTCACCCTGACGCAGCAGCGAGGAACATATCTCCCCTAGCCAATTTACCATCTTCCTCAAAGGGGTCGGTGAGGTTTGCGGTTTCAGCCATACTGGCACCGGCACAGAAGGTCGCGACGGCTGTGCCGACCATACATCCCGAGCCTGTGATGTCGCCGAGGAGAGGGTGACCGTTGGAGAGCCTAATCACGTTAAACCCGTCTGATACGTAGTCGTCTTTTCCTGTCAGGACGATGATGGCACCTGTGGGATTAAGAGAAAGGACGATGATGAGTTTATGGATGCAGTTGAGCTGAGAGGTTCTTTTGACAGATTGTGGAGAGGAAGCAGCGTTGATTTTGAAATCATGATTTCGGGTACGCGTTATCGACGCGGTTCGATTAATGAATGTGCGGACGCGTCGCGGCGCGAATACTCAAGCAAATCCGCACAATATCGCAAAAATCGCAAAGATGCAAATGCAAATGATTTATAAAAATGGTGGACTTACGTTGTTTACGAGCTAAGTTCCGCACGAACCCAGCTGGGTCTGCGAACCCTTTCCCAACGCTATCAACGCCTTTAGCTTGGACCTACACCAAAATATCAATGATGTCAGTTACAGTATTGTCCGGATCAATATACCAGTGAACACGAACCTCATTCGAGTTGGCCAGTGCAGCCAACTCCCCTGCATTGCCTTTGATCACTGTTGCTTGCCACGAATCAAGCAGATCTGAAGCAAAAAAAAAATGTCATATCATGTCAGTTTTATTTCATGAAGCATATCAGTTTGTTTTATGAAGCATCCGACGAATTCCTAGGATTCGACAAATTCCAAGGAACGCGATCAATATGGTGGGTGACTTACGCTTAGCTGATGACCTGCGGAATTGCGTCGCTCCTACACCTACGGGGTCGAATACCACCGGTTTCTTATTGATATTTGCATTCCGACCTACGATTAATAATCAATCAAGTCTATACGCGACACCATCTCCCAGTCGTATAACCTGTGGAAGTCCAAGCTGAAAATGCAAAGAATGAAAGACGTACCTGCAGCAAGCATCCCATCCAAATTCTGTATAGTCCCAAAGTTGACGAGGAGGGCACCCGGGATCTTACATAGATCTTCCATTTCCTCAGGGGCCGTAGCCATGATTGGAGATCCCCCCAGTGCGAGAGTGGCATTGGCGGATTGGGTGGTGACGACGTTGTTGGTGATCTATTCCTCCCCCCACCGCGCGTTGCGTTAGTCCGTATTTTCGTTAGATAAGAAGTTGAGAAATTAAACGTGAAATGAAAGTGCGGGGGAGAAAGTGGAGGGGAGAAAGTGAGCGGAAGAAAGCCAGAAGAATTTGGAAAACCCGATACGACCATATGAGTATGAGTAAAAGGTACGCGTTTGTGTTATCGAGTGTTTCGGACGCGGTCGGGGGTACAGTAACATAAGGATAAGTAAAGTATGAACGTACCTGATGAACCAAGGGTCCGAATTTCCTAACGGCCGAAAGGATATCGCCCGCGGCTTTGCTCACGTATTCCGGGGTATATACCGGTGATGCAGGAGATGTAGATGTAGATGTAGATGAAGGGGTTGGATATGAAAGAGATGAACTAGGAGATGGAGATGAAGTCTGGAGAGATCCAGGCCCCAACGAGAAGATGAGTTTCTGGGAAGATTTGAAGGATTTGATGATACCCGCGAGACGCTTTGCGGCTTTGAAAGGTTCAGGGGACCCGACGATCTCACTGACGACTGCGAGGCCGTCGAGAGTGCGTCCACCGGGGGAGACTGAGCCGTGTAAACAGTGTAGCGCGTTTGAGGATTTGATTCCGGCTAGAAGAAGAAGGGGTAGACCGCAGTCAAGTATGTGAGTGTGAGTTCACGCGTGAGAGAGAAGAGAAAGAGAAAAACGTGGTTACCAATCGCAACGGCCTTAACGTCAGTTCCCTCCAATAAAGTCAACAACTCTCCAATCCCCCTGGGCCCAGCAGGAGGGTTCTTAACATCCTTCGTCTTAGTCCCCCACACCGGTCCCAAACCAACGTAATCCGCACCATCCTTGATAGCCTGTTGGACTTGCTCCGGTGTGGAGGTGGTGACGCCGATGATGGTGTCTGGAGGGAGGAGGTGACGGGCGATGGAGATGGGCATGTCGGTTTGACCGATGTGGACGCCGTCGGCGTGGATGGCGAGGGCGATGTCGATACGGTCGTTGATGATGAGGGGGATGTTGTGTTTTTTGCATATTGCTTGGGATTTTTGGGCGATTTCGAGGAACTAAGGGCCCGGGAGAAGGTGGGTAGGATTAGGGGTTGTCGGGGATGGGCGATGGGGATGTGAGCAGGGGATGCACTTACCTCCCCCGTGTCTGCATTCTTCTCGCGCACTTGGACGACGGTGACGCCTCCTTGGATCGACTGCGAGAACACACATCAAATCGGATATTCCGACGGATGGAGAGAACGTCAGTAAGTCAGGAGATCTCGAAGAATCAAATCGGACCCTCGGCGTAAGTCGTACGAACCTCTTCCAACGATTCGAGATAGTCCTGCCAACATAAGGAACCGTCATTATCTCCTCCGTAATGTGAAGAAAGTTTCAAGTGCACACCTTGCCCGGTGGAAGGAGCTCACGGCCTGTCACAAGATACACCGAATAGTCAATGTCTCGCTTGCCCATCGTTGGCTCGTTTCAGATAAGTAGCTGTCTCGCGTGAAAGTTTGACAAGCTGCGCAAGTTCAAAGTTGGACACTGTTGGACAGTACTTACGAGATTACCTCGCTGCTATCTGTAGATCTAACTTGAAGTTAGTGGCAAAGTCACCAGGGGGACCGTCTCAGTCGCGACCCTGATCCTAGTGACGATACCAGATAGCGTTCGCGGCAAGGATCGGGGGGATCGATACCGATCGCTTTTTTGCGTTTCTCGATCCTGGTTCTGGACTAAGGTTTGGACTTGGCCAAGACTTGGCAGTATGGCAAAAGTCTCGAAGAAGAGGCGAATGCACGAGAGAGATGGCGATGTTTGTCTCACCAATGTCGTTTGTTGGTTTCAGGGTATAGCTGAGAGGCTGTGGGTTACAATGCTCATAGAAGGTCAATGCTAGTAGTAGAAGCGTTGATCGTGAAGACCAAAGAGGTTGCGGCCGACGTGCTACTTCGGGATACAGGCGCAAATATCTAGTGACGTCAGGGAAAGAGGTCGCGACGACGTCGGCAACGTTGTTGACTCATGGCCGAGGACACCGTTTTTTCTGTACGACCTCGCAAAAAGATGTGCAAAAGCAGCCAACGTCTGTAAAGTTCTGTACAAGTGTAATTTACACATTCGGTTTCCCAAGGCAAAAGAAAAAGGCGTATTTCTCGTGGTGTTGCGAGCCATGTGTTGCCCGCGAGCCGGGATATTGGGATCGTGATGTGGGTTCCCCACATCTTGCTGTCATGTGTACAGGGAGTCATGCACTCGTTCGCGTGATCGAAGCGAGAGAGTATCCCATTCTAGAGGAGAATCCAATTTCCAGGGAAGAGGGGGACGAGCGTAAAAGCCGGTGGGAGAGGTGGAAGAAGATTCTGCTGAGAAGAGGGTCGACGGATATGGCAGGAGCGTAGGGAGACGATAAGGCAATGGGAGGCGGGAAGAAGGGAGAGTGGGATGATAAGGGGAACAGAGTTTTTGTGCGTCGAGAAGGATGAGAAGGCCGGCATCTATGGAGCACAGTGAAAGCGGGGCCGGAAATGGAAGTGGCAGGTTGCGCGGTCGCATTATTATCGTGCAAGTGAAGGAGGGACGTCTGGCGGGCGGACATCAGAGCAGAGGAAAGCAAAGACCATCAAAGGAGCAGTGTCCGTGACTGGCGATCAGGGTGTGTCCAGCTCGTCAGCACCCCTACTACCAGCGTCGACAATAGCCTGCGCACTACTGACAATACGGGCCCTGCATGAGCCTGCATTCCTGGCGACAATAATTGTGAGGGCGGCTCGGGCGGCGTTAAGGCCTGAGGAAGCGCCTGAGCGTACAAACAGGGGCAGACAGGAGAGGCGCCGGGGTTGGGAAGCGGAGGCGCCGTAGCGATGAAGAGTGAGAGAGGTCGCTTCCCACCTTGCTCTCCTCCCTCACGCTCCCCGACGACGACGCAGCCATGTCCGCCTCGTCTGCACGCAAAAAATCAATAATATCCTCCTCAGGCCCCCTCATCGACTCCCCCGTCGCAAACAACACCCTCCTCAACAAGGCCGCTTCCCAGTCCACCTCCCTCTACCAGCAATGCTCTGCCCTCCGCACTCGCTTGATGCGTGTGCACGACTTCTCCCACTTCTTCAATCTCTCCCCGGACCCCTCAGACACTCCTTCCGCCCGCCGCTCGACCGACCCCGTAACCCAGCTCTGGGACTGTTTCTCGCTTGGCATCCCCCTCTGCTACCTCTTCAACCTCCTCCCCCCACCCATCAATCCCGTCAACATTGACACGGCCAACTTTGACCCCACAAACGAGCGCACCAGGAAGCGTGCCATCGCCCTCTTTGCAATGGGCGTCCGCCAGATCGACGGCTGCGGGTCTTTTACCGTCACCGATCTCTGGGATCGAAGTTCAACAGACGGTTTCGTCAAGGTGCGTCTCGTCTGCTTATTCTGCTTGCTTTGGCTTACAAAGCGGCAGGTCGTCCACATCGTCTCCACCGTCGTCGACCGCCTCCCGGAGGACGTCTTCATCGAGTCCGCGCCCTCCTCGCCCCCGACCGAGTTCTCCGCAAAGGACTCTTCCGACTCCCTGCCAACCGACATCTCCGCACCGCAGGACCAGCACCCCGGTTCCAACGTCACAAAGGAGCTGCTCTTTACAGAGCGCAAATATGTCGCAGATCTCGAGACCATGCAGGCATGTGCCCTCCTGCTCTCATTCCGACTGAAACCGCTGATCCTTGCTCCGACAGACCTATTCCAACGCTTTGGCGCAGAGCAATGTCATCGACCTCGACACCATTCATTTGCTCTTTCCCAACCTCAACAAGCTCCTCAATTTCCAGCGCCGATTCCTCATAAAACTCGAAAGCATCGCGGAATCGCCATGGCAAGAGTCCCGATGGGGAACCGCCTTCATCGAGTTTGTAAGTCCCTGCTTGTTCCTTCCAACAAACTATCAGCTGAATGCGGTCCTCCCGTTGTCCTCCTTGTTTGTCCCTGTTTGCTCCGTCCGCTTCGCCTGAAACAATTAGGAGGACGAATTCGCCGTGTACGAGTCCTATTGTGCAAACTATACCAACGCCAGTGAAATCCTCCTCCAAGAGGAGCACAATCTCATGGTGCGTCGCCATTTGATGGGGGTCAAATTCCCCCTAGTGATGCCGTTTATGGTATCTCACCCATTCTCTCACGATCCAGGCTCTCGAGGGAATCCTGAATGCGAAAGCGGAGCTTCCCGCGTTCCTCATCAAGCCGGTCCAGCGGGTCTGCAAATACCCTCTGCTTCTAGAGGTAAGCAGCGTTGACAAGCTGACAAAGGCCGTGGACTGACATGTTCCATTCAGTCCCTCATCAAAGCCCTCCAAGGGACCGACTATCCTCATCTCGAGGAACTCAAGGCCGGTCTCGCGGCTGCAAAGCGGATCGCCGACAAGGTGAATGAAGAACAACGCCGTGCCGAGAATCTCGCCACAGTCAAGAACCTTGAAGGACGTGTGGAAGACTGGAAGGGCCACCATATATCCAACTTTGGCTCCCTCTTGCTCGATGACATCTTTACCGTCACAAAGTCGGACATGGATCGCGAGTACCATGTCTTTCTGTTTGAAAAGATCATCTTGTGCTGCAAGGAGTATGTCCCGAGCAATGCCAGCAAGAAGATGAGCAAGAGCAACTCGATCCTCAAGAAACAGGGCTCCCCTCTTCCGCCCATGACCCCCGGCCCCAGCGGATCGAAGAAAAAGAACACGCCTTTGCTGCTCAAAGGCCGTATTTTCTTGAACAACGTGACGAGCGCGGTCCCCAAGATCAACGCAGGTACGTACCCTTTCCGAGACCTTTCACAAATCATGCCCTGAATATGTCGCTTCAGGTCAATATTCCCTTGCCGTATATTGGAAAGGCGATGACGATCTAGAATACTTCACCTTGCGGTGCCGTAACGAGGAACAACTTCGGCATTGGGAGAATCAACTGAATCGCCTCATCCAAGATGTCGCGGCTCGTCGTACCTCTGAGAGGAACGCGCAACTGCGTCTCGCCGCCGTTTCACAATTGCCGGCACACCCTACCCAGCCGCAAGCTCCGAATAGCACAAATCCCGCTGCTTCCCGACAGCAGAGTTATGCTTCGTTCCAGGGGACGCGCGAAGATTCGCGCACCCATTCGATGTTCTCGACCACCTCGAACGGAACGATGACCTCGCCCTTGCCTTCCCACCCGGCGCCTCGTAGCGCGCGTTATCCCAGTTCCCAACCGGATGACTACAACTTCCCCTCTTCCGTCTCCGCCAACGGACAATTCCATAACGGACCCCAAGGATACCCGCCGTACAATGGGTTCGATGTCGACCCGGAAGATGATTACGAAGATTACCCTCCGACGTCTGGAACACAGTCTGGCCGAGGAACACCGATCAGCCGTCGGTCGAATGGACTGGGAATGGACCCGTACCATCAGTCGAGAAATAGTCATGGCGTGTCACCCCTTAGCGCTACCCCTACTCCTCTCTCTGGCCGACCGCCATTGTCCCGCGCGTCCGGGAGCCATGCCTCTGACGCGTCGTTTGGACCTGGGATCCCTCCCCAGCGCGCAGCTCCCTTGCGTAGTCAGTTTAGCTCGACAAAGTTGAGGAGCGAGTATAGGCAGGATATTAGGTCGAGCGGGCCTAGTCCGCAACCGACCGCTGCTTATCCTGCCCCTGCACGATCGAGGAGTGCGAGTCAGCCTAGTGCGTATATCCCCCGGGATAGGACGATGCCCCCGCCTTTACCGTCATCGACGCCTTGGGCGGAGAGGTCCCAGAGTTCGATGGGGGATAGTCGAAGGGGAAGCGGCTCGAGCCAGTCGACTGTTCCTGATAGTTCGGATTATTCACCGCATAGTAGTTCGCCCATCACGCCTTATGGATCGAGTGATTCGTCACTGGCAGGCGTACATGGCCGGAACCATCACTTTGACAAGGTCGTTGCTTCTGCGGCGGAACAGCTGTCGTTGTCTGTGCCTGTCAAAGTCAAGGTGCATTTCCATGAGGATATTTTTGTGATTCAGGTCCCGCCGTCGACGGAGTATGAGGAGCTCGTGGAGAGGGTGGGCAAGAAGATTAGGTTGTGTGGGCCGAGACGGGATGATGGGCCGTTGAGGATCAAGTATAAGGATGAGGATGGGGACTTGGTCTCTCTTGGTTCGACGGAGGATGTTCAGATGGCGTTCGAGTCGTTCCATGGCAAGCAGGTTACGCTGTATGTGCAGTGAAGCCACCTCGTCGTGTCTGTCTTCCGACTTTTTTTGGTCCTTTGCTCGTTGTTTCCTCCAATTTCGTCTCTTACCTTGGCATCCGTTTACTCACGCAATTCCTGGGTCACAAACTCCTGCTTGGTCTGATTCCTCCTCCTCTACCCATCCCACCATCCCAACGTCCATCGCTATCCTTATATCGGAACTCCCGGCTCGAGGCATATATCTTTACCATCCCTGTATCACGAATCTCATCACGTTCTCTCTCTGTTTCTTTTATTACCTTACATGCATCCCTCTGGATCCTTATCTTCACGATTTTCTCTCTCCGTTCTTGACTCGCTCCTTATCCTGTTTTGTCTCCCGCGTTTGGTCGAGACAAGTTAACTCATGATCCGCTCCTTCGATCTTCTACTCTCTCTCCTACCTCTCTACTCTCGTTGCGACCTCTCTCTCTCCCTCTCCCTCTCTACCCCCGTCGATGCAGCACAAAACACAAACCGCCCCAAACGCTCGTTTCTTACATTATCTTCTCTCATATCTATCTTAACTTTCCTTACTACCCCTCCCTTCCCTCTCCCCCTTGCGTTCGTACTCCTTGCGGGTTGTTTGTGTTAGGTTGTTTCTGTGGGTTTGGGTTTTTCTGATACTCTGCTTATGCATTATGGCTCGGTGGTATTCTTTTTTGTTTCTATCTTATCCTTGATTGTCCATCCTTTGGACCTTGGTCTTTCTCCCTTCCCCATCCCTCGAACCCTCCCCTCTCCATCCCCCATCTTCTTTTGGGTCTGGCTAATACCTATGGCGGCTAGGTATTTCCAACCCTTTCATCATACTCCTTCCTCACATATGCATATATCCCTTTCCCTCTCGTTCGTTGGATGTTGGGTTCGGGATCGGACTTGGGCCCTTCAAGATGGATTTTTTGGATTTGGATTCCTTCCCTCACCCTCCGGAATGTCAGTCAAATGTTTTGCCGCGTCCATCCCGCTGTCGTTGTACCATTAATTATAGAATTCTGCATGGTTTTTATTATTTGATCCTCTCTCCTCTCTGTCTCTGTCTCGATTTCTCCTCTCTCTGTCTGTCTCGATCTCTCTATCTTGTTTCTTGCGAGTTTTTGACCTTTTAGGTTCAGTCTGGAATCTTTATCTTATTATCCCTCTCAGCTCCCTCTTGGTATGGTTTTTATCTGGTTGAGAGTGTGAGGTGCATATGACTGACGCTGTGAGTCTGAAGGTACGTGCTCTAACCATCGTTTCCGCTGATGTGGGTTTGTCTAAGTCTTATTCCGTCGTGATTTGAACATAAGCTTGGCAGTTACAATTGAATACTGAACACAGACACATCACTAAAAGTCCGAACCGACCCACTTCGTCTCCTTGATACTTCTGATCCCATCTTCCTCAAGCACGTCGTACGGGTACGTAGTTTCTGAACCAGGAATCACCCCACATGCCCGTTTGAAACCGTTCCCGCGCGTTGATGCCCACCAGAATGACACTGGCGATGTACTCTGGGATGATTTGGAACACGTAGAAGAACGTATCGGAACCGAGGGAGAGACGGGGGACGTGTGCTAGCGCGTCGGAGGTGGAACTTGATGAACCCCGGGATTGTTGGTTGAGGGTGATGAGGTGGTAGATTGTGATGATTTCCTAGGGGTAAGGGAGGTCAAGTTAGCGGCTGGGTGGGTTGATCTTGGCATGTGTGGGGGAATGCGAACGTACCAGGAGTGCGGTGATCCCTACGAGGAGGAGGGCCGAACTTCGGATGGCGTTTCGTACGAAGAGGGCAGCGTATACGGCGAGGAGTTGGATCGTGAGCAGGGCCAATGCGCTCAGGCCTGCTCCGACGTACCTATCAAGATCGCGCAAAGAGTAAGGATTCTTTACCTCTCACCAACGAGAGAAACCAACTGACAGTAACACTCTCGTTAGGTCCGCTTGACCCTTATTCGTTGTGCCGTTGGTGTACACTATACCAGCCACAATGCCAACGACGAATGGGGCTAAACACTCTAGCAGCGCGAGGACGGTGATCCGCCTATACCAGAGCCGCTCCCTCTGTCTTCTATCTGACACCGTCTTTGTCTCTACGCGGACATCTACTTTATCGGTCTTCTCCATGAGAGACACCTTATCACCAGACTCGGGGTCGTCTATCACAATAATTCTTTCCTGTGGGATGGCGGTGGCTTGGACAAGTAAGGACCTCAAGAGGATGACGAGGTCGGCTGCTATTGCGAGGTATCCGATGATGTATGAGGTTTGCAGGTAACTTGTCAAGTTGGAGTCGGTACGTTCCAGACGGCTAGTGGCTTGCTCTGCCCGCAATGCTAGTACGACGATTCTATGTGGAAGATCGTCAAAATAGCCTAATAACAGACCCACGCTGATATCTCACCTCTCGACTGCATTGAAGACCGTACCGGCGACTACCATAGTCCGGGATGATTTGCATGCAAATCGGTAGATGGTAATTGGAATCAAAAGGCCATACAGAACGGCGAAGACGAAGGAGGGAGTGTAATCACTTCTGTATGGAACCCCACCGATTGGAGAAGGAAAGGTGAACGACACCTGCGAAGACATCGAGTCTTCCAAAGGGGTATGTGGTGTTGTATACTATGAGACATATCATGTCTCTTTAATACTCTCTTCCCGTTACATGCTATTTGTGAACAGGGTAAGTGTGAGCACCGCGTTCTCACTCATTGTTTCCCAAACATGCAACTGGCTCTGGCTCCAATCAGGAAGAAGCCCGCACGCACCGGTTTTATACCTCCTGCTGTCGCTTAGCCACACAGCTTATCATCACCGTCTAGACCCGCAGTCTCCGTCGAACGCCACTGCGTGCTGCCAGTGCCATTTGTCGTTGAGGAAGCTGCTAGGCTCGTCATGGATCCGTATTGGCCGACTCGGTCTGGTTGTATGCGAGACAATACTGTATCACGCAGACAGCGATGCGAGGCCATTCTATACCCAACTTGCAAGCAGGTAGCATGGCATTTCACAGAAATACAATGTGCGCGCTGGAAGGTTCAATGCAGACAGATAAAACTGGAGATCCCGGGCAAGAACTCACTGGCGAAGTGTCCGCAGTCTAGCGAGGGGCTGTGGTTTGTCAACACTTCTTATACCATCTCGTCGATAGCCCCGGAAAGCCTCCGACAATCCGAGCGGGTTCATTGTGAGTGTCATCCTTGGTGTCAACATTTCAGGTTGCAATACTTCATGACTGGACGGTGGTCATGGCGGCGTTGAACCCGTGGAGGTTTAGTTCGATATATATTAAGCAACAGGATACCATGAAGGTTCTACGCACCCGATACAATTCAGTCGAGCCCCCCGAGCCTACAGTTCTTCCAAGAGCTGTAAGGGAGGCTTTAGCTTTCACTTCGCTCAAAATTCGTGCTGAACATGACCGTAGTAGCTAGGTCCACGGAGCTTTACTGGTTGATTCTGATGTAACGATTCGATTGTCCAGGATAGCACGGAAGAATCGAAAAGAAAAAGATAGTAAAATCGGGGGCTATGTGGTTTGGTACAAGGCAAGTTCTGAGACAATCGCTTTATCAATTGCAGAGGATCTGGAATTCTAACTTAACTATGGGTTTTGACCAGGAAGTAGTGTTCATAGAGGTTCGCATACCTGACAGCCACCATGACCGCGTACAGTAACGTGAGTCAAGCTGCATTAGACGACTGCCGAATTGACTTCTTCAGGACTATTATGCACCGGTGCCTTGTTGTTCAACCATGCGTCACCCCACTTTCCGGTTCGAAATGCCTTCTTCACGTCAATGCTAATCAAGATGGAGCTGACGATCCACTCCGGGGCAATTTGACATATGTAGAAGGCCGCATCGGAACCTTCGCTCAGAGGTTTCACGTTGTGTAAAGCAAGAGCGTGGGTCGTTGAGCCCTCTGTTTGCTGGCGCATAGCGATAAAATGGTAGATTGTGACGACATTCTGTAGGATCATATCAATCAGGCAAGCCAGAAGACCGTGTCCATGAAGAAGATTAAGCAATGGTCCCGCACACTCACCAGGAGAGTAGCCAATCCGGCGACCAACCAGGCAGAGCTCTTTATGATATTCTGTACCATTACCGCACCATATATGGCGAGGCCTTGAATGACCAGCAGTAAAAGTAAGGTCACGCATGCAGCCGTATATCTATGAAAAGACGCAAGTTTGATAAGGCTTGAAAACATGTGTACATTAATTGCATACCTTAGTCGTTGCTCCAATTGCGCTTGACCCTCGTCTATGGTTGCATTCCAATAGATAAACCCGGATATAACTCCAAGGAGGAAGGCGGTCAAACAACCCAACAGGATAAAACCGGTGATTCGCCTGTACCAAAACCGCTCCTTCTGTCTATGTACGGACCATGCGGCAGTAACTTCAACAATCTCAACGCGCACATCGGATGGCTTCAGTGAGACCATGCTGATGCTCCCTGGGTCATGGGTCTCGATGCTGCTTGATCGTGCCGGATTTGCTGTGGCCTGCACGAGCAAAGATCGCAAGAGGAGCACCAAGTTGGCGGCCAATGCAACATGGCCAACGTTGAGAGTGGTTTGCGTGTAGTTAATGAGTAGTTTTACCGCGGGAAGCCGTCCATAAGGCGACATAGCTGCACGAAGAGCTAATATCACAGTCCTTGAGCCTAATTTAACCACAGGTGTCACTTTGGATGCTTGCTTCTCACTCACCTCTCGATAACAAAGTACTTGGTCTTGATGAGTACGAAGGTACGTGAAGACGATCGGACCAGCCGGTATATCATGATGGGGAATAGTAGCCCATAAAGGACAGAAAAGAGGACGGACGGAGCAAAGTCCTGATGAGAGGGTGCACCACCGATTGGAGAGGGAAAAGTGAACTTTGATTCTGGCGAAGACATCCTAGAGCCCGTCTTACCTTGGCTAAGAAAAATTCAAGGGTTCTTATAGCTTCTCTACTTGTATCCTATCCAATCAGTACAGGCAGTATACCTCACACTGCATTGTACTACAGCACACAAGGGAAAGTCATCGTTGTTGTGTTATCGAGGCCCCGAATCCCGTTTTGCGTGCTTCTTCCAGGAGTCGGATTCTAAGATACCACAGTAATTTGCATTAAAGTTCATATATAGGGTAATGAGAACACACCTGTACTGTACTTATCTCACAGAGAACAATGAGCGCAATCGTCCTACAGGTTAACATTTCGAGAAAACGGGGGATAGTTATCCCGCGGAGGCCTGCGTCAGGCGCGATCCTGATTACTGCCCTATAATCTCGTTAGTTGTGCAGCTTTATGCCATGCATACATCCGCAGTATGAGAAATCCCAAAGGGAACGGGATGCCGTTGAGATGGCGCGTGAGGTGCACTGGTTGAGGTTTTCGTTGGCCGTTCGGCCTCACAGATGCATGATCTCTTCTACAGGACTTTCCTTTTTCAGCGTGGCACATAGGCGCCTATTTAAAGTTGGAATTTTCGTGTCGTGCGCTCCAAGCCTTTAAGCAGCTTCAAGCTGGGTATGCGCATGTACTGAAACCCCTCCTAGTTGAACGTTTCCGAAAGATAGGTTACCGCAACCTGTAGGACGTATGAAACCCTTGAGCTTCATCGCAGTAGTTGTACAAGGAGCATATATTGATACAGATGTGTAGGTTTCACTGAGAAGCAATAAGGTCGTCGAAGGTCTGAGGAATATGTGTCCAGAAATATACTTCGTAACAATAAACCGGGTGTACACTAAGGGGTAAACGTTACGAAGTCAAGATCAGCAAAGTTTCGTAGCACGCGTGTGAATAGTCCGACTAGAAGGGTGGTATCTCGCCTTCGTAAGATAGGGGCGAATGAAGAAAACGAAATAAAAACAGGGATATCGAATGCTTTCATCATGTGCAATTATCGGCAGTCATTGTTCGGTGTCATTTAGTAGCGGGCTCTTTTTGCGCGGTAGCTTCCGAAGATACCACATGCGCTGGTGAAGAAGGCGAGGAGCAGGGCCACTAAGGCACCCAAGACAAGCCAGTTGGCATTACCAAAGTTTGCCTGGAAGCCCCGGTCACGGATGTGATCGCGGGCGACACCAAAGAGGACCATCTCAATAACCCATGCGACAAGGGTTGCGAGTAAAGCGAGGGCGGATACGAGGGTCATGAAGACGGTGCCGGCGCGGTGGTATGCGAAGCCACAGAGGCCAAAGATGAACGCAATACCAGACAAGCCAGCAGCTGGTCGAGAGCGGATCAGTTAATGAGCCTAAACATGATTCGCCGAGAATGTATACTTACCAATGGGGATGAGGATGAGAACTTCGGTGAAATTGTGGAAGAGTGTGCCATTCAGTCGAGAATCCCTTGAAAGGGGTCAGGTATAGAAGGGAAAGAATCAATTATGCCTTACCCAATATTGCCGGGGAAGCGATAACCAATGTGAGTGTCTGAACCG
This sequence comes from Panus rudis PR-1116 ss-1, assembly GCA_022160315.1. Classification (NCBI taxonomy): domain Eukaryota; kingdom Fungi; phylum Basidiomycota; class Agaricomycetes; order Polyporales; family Panaceae; genus Panus; species Panus rudis. The sequence continues at coordinate 79,626 of MU275159.1, read as the reverse complement.
GTGTAACCGAATACACCGAAATGCGTGATACCGCCATTAGCGTTGGTGTTGAGGAACGATATTCTCTCCCATGTTGGAGATGAGACGGAGGCCTGGATTGATTAAAAGTTGAGTTCCCCTGAAAGAGCCTGTGAGATAAGATAGACATACGAAGATGAGGAGCACCGTTGCGGCGAACGTGAAGAAGAGACCTGGCGCAGCAGCTCCGGCACCCATGATAATTGTCGAGAATCGTTACTTGTCGTGAACTAGATTAGCAAGTTAGATATTACGAAAGGACAGGAGAATGAGATGCAACACGCACAGGGGAAGTCGATAACGGGTCGTGAGATGAAAGCAAGACGAGATGGAGAACTCTGGGATGGGCTGGACAGTTTATGTATGCGGAAGTAGTTGCCAGCCTCGCGCTCTGATTGGCTGACGGGGATAAACCGTTGTGACGTCACGCCCGAGCTGGCGGTGACATCTCCATTCACTTCTCCACCTCCTGCACCATCCCCAGGAACACGGCAGTCACGTAGTACTGTGTGACCGGAATGCACTTTCGGGGTCGTATCTACGTCTGCTGTGCGGGTATGTTGTTCTAGTCGCCTGCGGACAAGAAAATCACAGAACAGACGCAGTAGGCCTACTAGGAAAACGTCGAGGAGGCGATGCATGGCGATGAACTATACTCACTATTGTTCAAGGTTATCGATTGCCAATACGGCAACTTCACGTTGGTAGGACTTGAACGTGTATACTTCTTCGCATAGAGGTAAGGACAGTCCGAGTCTGCTGCGAGATAGCATTGCCTTACGCAGCTCGCCAAGCCCAAGGCCTAAGGATCTGCTGCGTGAACGGTTTTTGATTTATGACATGAACATCCCAACCCTCAGGCTGTTCTGACCTCTCTATCATCTCAGAATCGCGTCCAGGCTCGACGCCTGGTTTGCAACAGCGCGCGCGCGCGGGGTACCTCTGATCCAGCCACTGTGATAGTAATGCTGCTTGTTCCTTTTGTTGGGAAAACAACCAGTTCACCAGGGACTGTCGCTGCTACATTTTGCGGTTTGCTGCCATTTATTATTCGTCCCTGACCGCTCGTCATCTTGACCCAGGGTTCATCCTAGACAAAGAACGCCTCCATTTTATTGTGGTCAAGGGCCACGCAGCCAGTGCGATGGTTCGATGATATAAAATCGCTGCTGAAATGACTACATTCCATAACCTCAGGCTGAGCCTCGGACAAGTCAACGTCATATTCCTGTCTTTACTAGTCGCCATCAACTTGAAGATGCCGGGCATCACACACAACAGCTCATACTCATTCAACGGGTACGTTGTTAAATTACCTACTATCTGCACATATTCGATACCAATGCTTGAGATGTTCTAGACAACCCCATCATCGAACTATGCAGACGGTACCCAAAGATGGGCACCGTAGCAATTCTCGACATTCGCCAGTGGTCGATGTTGCAGAGTACCAACCTTCCTTGCCGCATCTTCAGAGAGCACTTCCCATTCCAGAGAGTCGACAGAGAAGTCATCTGTCACCCACACAGAGTCACGGTGTTGTGAGGCCTTTTGAAAACTCACCCTCTCATCCGACTCCTGTACATGTCAACATTCCGCGAGCTGGAACTCGTGCGATGCAGACTGCACAGAAACAGGATCTATCGCGGAATCTGCAGCTCCAAGATAGCGTGCGGCAAGACTCTACTAGCTCGACAGCCGACAGTACTATCTTTGGGTCTCGAAAGACTAGCATGGACTCTGACAGTCAGTCGCAAAGCTCCACATCTTCTGAGGCAAGCGCAGGGGTGCAGAAACTCGGCCGACGTCCTGTTCTTACCATCATAACCGACCTCCCTGATCCTTCCTCGCTCGGAAGGAATGAAGTGCGGAACAAGGGTAGATCTGGTACTAAAGACCGTCATGTGCGATGTATGAGCGAGTCTCCCTCCAATTCCTACGATGATGACGAAAAGCCTGCATATTGGAAACCCCAAGCGCAAAGCCGGGGCGAACGTGGCAAACGTGATCACCATGGACGTTCGCGTCCTCGTAACTCTCCTCCGGCCAAGCGATATAAGTTCCCTTCCTTCTCCCGCCCCGGCCCTCAAGAAGTGCAGTCTGTGACTCGTAGCAGGTACTATGACTCACCTAGGTGGGCCAATAATCCCAATGGCAAACCTCAGTGGACGATTGATGGACCGACTCGCGACCTTCCTCGTATACCCGAGGCAAAGTCACCATCTTCAGGGTGTTTCGGAAGATGGTTTCTGTGCAGCTGAACAACTGTAGTCTAGCCCTTCTTTCACTCCATAGTGGGAGAAGTTCTCCATATCGCACGCTCCTTCACCATTTCCCCCGCTGCTCGAAGCAGTTACTAGTTCTGTATTCCCCAGCTGCTCATATCACTCATTTCAGATGTAGCTCGCCTTCCGTTTTTTACAGCTTTGTTCTAATGAATTTTTCTGTATTTTTAGGTGAACACTGTATCCATAGATTGATCAGGATCTCATGTAGCAGATGAAAGGATACGAGTTGTATGATGCAACGAATTGATATAGTGTACATGGGCAGTGTGAACTCCTGAATTAGAGGCAGACTCAAGATTCAGCCCCTTCGAAGCTTCACGGAGAAGCCGATCCTTCTCTGCTGTAAGGCCTCGAGGCCCACAGGTAGACTTCCAAGATGCTACCAAACTCTCTTAACCATCGTGAACCTCGTAATCTCTTCCAACGCCAATCTCTTCCGCTTCCCCCCGTCGGAAGACCCAGCCCCACCGCCTCCTTCGTTCGGTTTCCTCTCACCGATCTCTGCAACGGGTGCTGCGTCGTCTTGCTTGTTGTCCAGGTAGGCCTTCAACTCGCGATTGTATTTCTGGGAAATGATTCCATGGTCGGGGTCAGGGACAGAAGGCATATCTGGGGTTAGACAAGGATGAGCGAACCTGTTCTTCTTTGCCTTCGCCTATTGGGTCTCGGCCAAAGTCGTTCACTACGTCGGCCGCCGCGCGAGCTTCCATGCCAGCTTGTCGTTTGGTAGCGTAGCCAAGGAGGTGCACACCCATAATGATCTTGATAACCAACGTACTGAAATCCTCTGTCAGTACATCACACTTACTTTCCAGTGGAATTATTCGCCACGCACCATATCCAAAACAACAGTCCTAACGCAGCCCATTTTGCCACGTTGATCATATCATTCGTCGAGTACGACGCGAGGTTACGACCCCAGTCCCACGGCGAAGGCGAGTAATCATCCGTGTGCATGGAGATGAATAGGTTGATGCTTTGGGTGCCGATGAGGACCGCTAGGACTGCTAAGGGCAGCGAGGCAAAACCGAGACGGCGTGCAACAAGTGGGGATTGGTCGACGTAGGTGTGCTATGTGAAAGAATGAACTGTGAGGGTTTTGCTATATGATTGTGGATGTGCGTACCTTGCGACGACGTCCTACTGCTGATCCACAGGCAAGGTCTTGACATAGAACGTCGGTGTATCGTTCGTAGACGGAGGGACGGATATGATTGAATTTGGCGATGAAAGCGTGTTTCAGCCAGTCGACCAGCATTTCGGAGACCAAGACAGTCACGACGGGCTAGATTGGGATACTGGTTTAAATATGCAGAATGGGCACTGAATGTGAAACGTACGGATGAAATGGTCCAGAGAACGTTGTGCCCCGTGAACCATCCGAAACTCTTTGGGAGAGTGAAGCCTTCGCTGAAGTTGAATGACGCCCCGCTGAGTTCTATCAGATTGCGGAACGCGACGATGGCAAGCATCAATGCTAGTGTGAATCTCTCCACGATGTCTAAATAGAGTATTAATGAATCGGTAGGCATAGTCGTGAAAGGAATGTTTAACCTGCACAAGTGATCTGAAAGAGGTTATCCTTCTCGAACTTCTTGAATACGCTTCCCTTGATCTCAACAAACTGGTTGGAGACCAGGAGAGTTAGAAGAGCGTGGTCGTATGAGTTGACCGCTACGTTCAGAGAAATCATCTGGTATATCATGACCAGTGTATGCGACACTGGAGTCTTGTAAGTACGCTGGCGCACGTTGAACTGATACCAACCAACTATACATACCGTTGTAGATCAGAGCAAGTATGAAGTACAAGAGTGGTCTCAGGGTATGAGAAGTTGGGGCCTTTCGATGCGAAATGACCTCCAGCGTCGACCGCGAGAACATGCAGTCCAGAATGTCTTGTCCAATGGAAGCGCAAAGACGGTCTGCAATCTGTCAATGATCGCGGACATTGAGTATGATGTATAATTGTATCAAACGACGCGGAAGTAGATGAAGTGGAAGCGTACTTCAAGTGCATTGAATATCACATACAGTTTGATCGTGTCTTGGCCGCGAATGGAATGATATATCTTGCTCGCGTCAGTGAGGGGGCCCAGTATGACTATACTGATTATTAGCAGGAGCGTTTTGAGAATGTCTGCTTTCTGAGACGGTGGGAGAGCAGTGGTACGGCGGAAGACAAGATTGAACAGCAGTCGCGCAAGGGCCAATATGAAACGGATAGGGAGAATCGTGAAGGTATATAGAAAGGAATCGAAACATAAGATGAAGCCGAAGAAGAATATCTGGCACGCATAAGTTTCATCTTGCAGTGCACAACAATGCTATAGCCCACCTTCTCCAATGCTATGGGCATGCTGAGGAAGTTACTGACCCTCTCCCACTTTAGCTCCTGGTGAGAGTCAAAGTCCGTTGCGAGCAATTCCTCACGTAGATAATCCCAGAGAGAAAATGGAGGGTCCGGAGTCCTCTTCTCCGGTTCATTGTAGACGTCAGATTGAGGAGAGACCGGGGGAGGAGTGGAAGATCTGTGAGGCGAGGTTGAAATGGGGGTCGGTGGCAGAGACGCATATGTAAGGGGTCTATCATCTAAAGGTGGAAATGGGTCTGAAGTTCGTGTGGAGAGTTCGTCGTCGGTATGAGGATGTGCGTCAATATCTGAAGCCTCGCTTTGCACGTTAGAGAAGACAAGGCTTGCTATACTTGGACTAGGGGACGAGTCGCGTCGAGTAGGTCGACGTAGCGTAGCATGAATAGATCCGTATGGGTTTGGTTTAGTGGCCCAGACTCGTGAACCGGACACTGCTGAAGCTGAGGCACGTCTGCTTACTCGTTTCCGCCTCGTTGGCGAGTGAGATGAAGTGGAGGGAGGCATGACCTTACGAAGCATTAGCACAACATTTTGAGCTGAGCAGAGCCCCCATTGCCTATTCCTGCTCACCTTCAGGAATTCCCGAGTTTTCGTAACGATGAATGAGATCAATGGCAAGCAGGCTGAGTACGGGGGGTACGCGACGTGTTACTGCATGTATGGTCTGGGATCTTATCTTATCTCTAGAAACCTCCGCCCAATGTCCGCCTATGTCCGAGGCCCAACGTCCATACCAGGTCCAAACGTTCAATGTTTATCACTTTCTGTTTTGCTAAACGTATCTTGGGGCCGAGGAACACACAATAGTAATAGTAAAGGGTCACAGCGGTAAAGAGGGTACGATTCTTCTCCCTGGGTTTCTAGACGTAATCCCAACCGTGGTCGCACCCGTAGTGGTCCTATCCACGGTGTTCATGGCGGGCGAGGCACTGACAGTCCGCAATGGTACGTCGCATATTGACTCACAATCGCGAGCCTTGGCTGACCCAACTTACGCTCAGGTAGCCCTCCACTTCCCCCCGAACTCATACACGAGATTATAGAGAATCTCACCTACCATGATCTCCCCAAGGTCGCCCTCGTCAGCAAAACTATCAGGGTAATGGCATACTCACATCTCTACCGGCAATTGCCATCTCTGTCTCCGAGACCTACCGTCCTTCTCATGCGTACACTGGCTTCTAGCGTAGAGCTTGCCAAGCTGGTTCGAACGCTCAATATATCGGACCTCAAGTCATACACACTGGTCGCTTGGACCACAGCATTCTACAAGCTCATGTCAGACGCGCTCCACAACATGCTCAACCTCATAGACCTCAGGTTATACATACTGGGCTCATACACGTCCTACCTCCCTGGGTGCCCTTTCCAATTACAAAGCCTTCGTATTGCCGGCGACTGGGACAAACACCTTGGCCGCTGGTTAGGCGAACAACACCAGATCACAGACTTATGGGTGTTCAGTCTAAAGCTCGACCCTGTGCATATCGCCGACGCCGCAGTGCCCCATTTGGCTCGCGTAATGGGGCCGCCTTCGGTCGTAGCCTCTCTTGTTCCCGGTAGACCTGTGAAGGTTGTTGACCTCAGTATCGCTCAACAGGAGCATTTCATCCCTGACATAATGCGCCCCACCTGTCGAATATTGGACCACTCAATGGGCCCACTTTCTGAACTGATTATAACGGTGGATATCACCGATATGCTCTTGACGGACGTCTTCGAGACAATTGACGTTGTACCCGAGATCCTACCGAACCTCAGTCTCTTTACGGTGTTTGCAGCACGTAGTTTCATTAATGGAGTCAGTACAAGCTTTCAATGCCACAGATCATGCACGCAGTTGCTGAAAATTCTCTCAGGACTTCTTGAACCGTTTCGGAGAGACTTTGAGCAAATTCAAATCTTTGCGAAGAACGGCGATATACTCTACCAATCCTCATGATGCTCTCGGGGATTGGCTCATTACCCGTGAGCTTGCATCGCGGTGGCACAAGCTCTGTCCAACCCTACGATACGTGGATATTGGCGGGATCGTCTGGATTTACGACAATATGCATGGGTGGCAGACCACTGACGCGCTGAAGGTGACCATGTTGCAACGATTACATGAAGCAAGGGCACGCGAGAAAGCATTGCTTGAAGAGTTGCAGGCTTTGCAAGCACGACATTACTCAGTCTAATGACACGTGGGCCGATTTCTATCCATCTAGCTCTTAATTCCTTCTGTGTATGTGACTTAAGTCCGTAGAGCATACGCCTATATACCTCCCAGTCGAGACGACCTACCTATATCGCACCAGAAATGCAACTTAATCCTGCAGTAACATGTTTGTATCGTATCCCTAGGCAACTTTGGTAAGGACGATGCATGCGATCCTGACGATGCATGGATCTGTGGGCTGGCCGTTTCACGGAATGAGGGCCTTAATCTTCGTTAAGAGTCGCATCTTGCACCAGGTGTCGTTGAATTAAAGATGAGCGAGTTCCTGAACCGATCGGTCTTGAGGGAAGATGGAAGAAGAAAGGAAAGGGGCAAAAGCATTAGGATGGCGGTTGCAAATATCTTAACCATAAGGTCAGGCTGACAAGGAGGCTTGCATATTGGTTTCAGATGTCATTTCAGTTCAGAGCAACCCGTAACATCAGTGAATGGCTAGGTACGATACGGTCAGTCCTGATTTCTGCGGCAGCACTCACGTACCCTGACTAGAGCCATAATGGGTATGTAAGGGAGAAGGGAGGAATGAGTCGCATATTGCCTTGTGCAACCAGGCACGACCCGACCCCTAGGTCTAGGTAGTAACGACTGCTTTTGCTACCACTATGGCCGCTCCGACACATTCTCCGCGTTCCTCGCGTTGTGAATCCACAGAAAGCTGGCTGCATCTGATGAGAGAGGTATGAATTGTGAGGTTTCGCTGATGTTCGAGGGCATTGTTGACTGGTGACCGGTGACCGGTGACCCTTCGTACTCACTCGAATAGCCTTCCGAGCAAGTTAGTCTTGAATGCACGTGATTGCGACGCGTCAAAAGCGCCTGGTACTTCTCTGACTCAGTCGAACGCGTCGTTCACGTGCACCCTCAAGACGTCTGACGTGTCTTGCAGGCATTGGCAACGGCACACTAAATAACGCCAAGGGGGAGTTTAATTTGTCTCCATCGACAATGGACATCAGTACATTTCCCCACAACATTAACGATACAGATGACTGTTGTACATTACTGCCATCAAGCGCATTACAATACTTCGACACTAGAATATGCACGGGTATACAGACAAGAGGTATCACACACGGGGAATCTTCTTCACTGAGCTTGTGCCTCCTGCGAGTGATGTATTGTCGTCAAAATTCCATGTCGCGGATTTCCGTCAGACTGCACATACCTGCTCAACGAACTCCATAGCTTCTTCCCGCGTGATACTCCGTATAGAACTGACTTTCTGGTTGTTGAATAACACACCATAGAACTTATCAGCGTGTACCAGCATCTCTGGTCGGAAAGTAGTCGTAATAAATTGAGCGGTGGAGGACAGTTCGTGGATCATAGCTAGGAGTATATATATATGCATTAGTATTGAGTGGTGATTAATAGCACACATTGTAACTCACATGCAACTGCAGTTCGATACTGGGCATCCAAATTTGCATCAATCTAGGGAAAAGGTCAATATGTTATGACATAGACTATTGCTTCAAGCGTACCTCGTCAAACAAGTAGAAAGGTGCAGGATCACACTTTTGAATCGCGAACACGGTTGCAAGCGCCACAAGTGACTTCTGTCCACCGGATAGCTGTTGTATCCTCAGGCCCTCATCAACCTTAGAATTGAAAGACACCTAGAAGATGGTAAAAAGTCAAAAGGAATATCAGAATTCAGAGCGAATGCTCATACTTTGATGGAGACACCAGTATAGTTGTCGATGCTACTCTGCTGTGTCTCGTCTCCTTCCTCAGCATCCTCCTCGTCCTATGAGATAACCTTCAGCTACGATGTTTCTCTGCGTTTAAGGATCAAACTTACTTGATCTACCCGACGCTGAATGATCAAGCGACCACGGCCAGCAGGAACAAGCTTCTCGAATACCTCCTCGAAGTTCTTCGCCACTTGCTTGAATGTCCGCTCGATAGCTTCATCTTTGCGTTGGTCGAGAACCTCGACGAGCTCCTCGATGGAGCTGGCGGACTTGTCCAATTCTTCCCGACGAGAAAGGAGCTGGTCTCGCTGCTTTGTGAAGTTATTATACTGCTCAAACGCCTTTTTGTTGACATGTGCAAACTTCTTAAGACCCTCATGTACAGCATGTAATTTCTTAACCAACTATTGTCGGAGAGAAGGGTCAGATACGGAGTGCCGTTCACAAAATGCTTTACGTACGCGGTCAAGTTTCTCGTTCGTGTATTTCTCGAATGCTTCTTCGGGAAGGACACCGAGGTCACGAATCTTACGGTTACATTCATCTTTGCGGGATAGCAACATCTGCTTCTTGGCCAAGTACCGCTCGGTAGTTTTCTGCTGCTTGGAAACACCACGGTTATCTTCAGCCTGCTGGTTCTGAACCTTTTCCAGAGTATTGCGTTGTTCTTGCAGTTGAGAGTTGAGTTTCTCGAGTTCCTTATCCGCATCTTTTAGAGGGAAGTCAGGCATGTACTTCACTAATTCATCCTATCTGACCGAGCGTACCGTGCAGTTTCTTTTGCAAGGACTCAATGGAATTGCTGAGACTTCGAAGTTCGCGAAGTCGGGCCTCAAGGTCCTCCGCTGAAGATGAATCTCCGGCCTCAGATTCACCCAAAGCCTCGATCTTGGAGCGCAACTCTTCACGTCTTCTACGAAGATTCTCGTTGAGTTCGATTTCTATGAGATTCTTGCGACTTCCGAACTACAAATGGCACATCATCAGGAATTACGACTGAGCAAGGATGAGGACCGTGAATTTACCTCATTCTTCTTCTTGCCCAGCTCAAGTAGTTGCTTCTGGCGTTGTTCGACCTCCCTCCCGAGCTCCTCGATTTGCTCCTGTTCCTCATTGGACAAACCATGAGCAATCGGGCTCGCCATTTCTGCGCGGTAGCCTTGAAGCTTGGCATCGAGACTGCTGAGTTCGCTCTCAAGGTCAGTGACCTCGCCTTCCAATTTCTCGATCCTCGTAACAAGTTTCTCTCGTTCGCGGTTCAGGAGGTTCATTTCCTCTCCCATCATTTCGCGGGAGTTTCTGGCTTGGGTCTGAGAATTGGAGGAAACTTGGATTTTACCCATGGTTCGAGTGATGTCTTGTTCAAGCTGCTGAATCGTAGTGGTCACTTCTTTCAGCCGCTGACTATCCGCGTTATACTTCGTCTTCCAATTCGTGAGGTTGTTGATAGCTTCGATACGAGACCTACGGACATCGTGGTAACCACCCGTCAGCGCACCCTTTCGATCGACTTTGTCTCCATCGAGAGTGATTGTGTTGATTCCGTGACTTTTCACATATGCAGCTGCGATCGTCAGATCTCTGCAGACGCATGTTTTACCAAATACTTGTTGGAAGGCTTTGACGTGGCTTTGGTCGAACCGTAATTTGTCTATAAGAGGGATGGCGTCGTGGGCGTTGGGGACGGGAGGAATCTTGGGGTGAAGCCGGTTCAGTGGCATGAATGTAACTCTGCCACGCTTCTCCCTGATCATGATCTCGAGGCAGCGTGAGGCAGTATCATCCGTGTCGACCACAACATGGAAGAGACTATTCAGGCATTAGACGAGGTAATCAGGGGGGATGTGACAAAATTTACCTCGTTCCGGCAGTCAATTCCACCGCAATATTGAACTTGTCGTCGGTTACCTCGAAAAGGCGATACAATGGACCATAAACGCCGTCTAGACCATGTCTCGCCGCGATATCATCGACAGATTTTAGGCCAGATCCTGTATCCTGAATGAACCACTGGTTAGACTTTATGAAGGTCGAATGATACATTCATTTACCTTATCCATCATGCTAGCCAAGACTCGCTCCGCAGAGCGAAGTTCATCGGCCTCATTATCGACCAAACTCTTAAGCTTAGTTTCCTCTCTCCATAACTCCTTCCTTCTTTCGCTCATTTCTGCGTGTTGGTCCTTCAATTGCGCAATCTCTTCCGCCAGCTGCTTGACCCTAGCCCTCCCATCTTTAGCTGTTTCTTGCACGCCTTCCACACGTTTCTCCAGGTCAGTCAGGGAAGCTCGAGCATTCTCCAATTCCTCTCGAGCCGCAATCAGTGCTTGTTCCTGGGACTGTCTGTAGGCTTGCACTGAGGCAATTTCGCCTCGGAGATATCGATCTCTATCCGCTTTCGTCCGGAATCGATCCATTCGGCCACGCTTAGAGAACAGTGCCTCGAGCTTTGCTCTAGCTTCATCTAGTTTCTTCTTCTCCTCGATCTCTCTGGCGCGGTGTGCCTCCCATTCAGGTCTTAACTCAGCCAAAGCTTGTTCCTTTTCGGCAATTTGGCCTTGAACAGTCTGTAATTCTTCCTGGAGCTCTTGAAGTTTGCCACCCGCGCGTTCAGAAGCATTGCGAAGGTCGGCAACAATACATTGAAGCTCTGTGCGAGAGCGAATTAGGTCTGTGAGTTCCGATTGAATGCCTTGTCGGGTGAGTGCGAGTGTGGTGAGATTTGTACGAATTTGCGAGATGGAGTTCTCCAAGTTCTGCACAAATCATGAACGGGTTGAGTCGGAGAGCAGTCGTGAGTGAGCAAGAATATCTTACCTGCACCTGCTTCTCCCGGTCATTGAACTGCTCACGGCGAACGTTCGCGTTGTGCACCTCTCCTCTTCGTTCCTCTTCAATTTCTTCCAATGCTTCTGCAACTTCTTCTAACTCCCGTTGGTAGACAGCATATTCCAAGCATCGCCGCTCTTTATCCTTCTCTTGGAACTCTTTCAGCTCTTCCTTTTCTTCCTCGAGTTCCGTGAGTCGCGTGTCAATGTAGTCAAGAAGCTCGTTTATCTTCTCGCGTTTCGCATCGGTCTCGGCCATTATACGAAGGGACTCTGTGCGTCGCTGTTCGTATACTTTGGTTCCTGCTACTTCCTTCAGCAGTGCAAGCCGCTCGTGGTCCTTTGCGTTCGTTAATGCAGTGATCTACCGCGCATAAGGGATCAGTGCATGACCGCGATGTAACGTGTCATTTGTGACTTACTCTTCCTTGAGGGACAATGTAATATGGGTTACTCTTGCTGAAGCCTGCACTTTCAAGGAGGTTCATGACGTCTGCTTTGCTTGCACTCTTCTTGTCAAGACTGTATTCGTCCTTCTTTAGACCAATGGTTCGCCGGAGAATAACTTCATCGCGACCAGTCGGGAAACGGTTGTCGCTATTGTCGAACACAATCTCGACTTGAGGCGGGTTCATGGGATTAGTTCATATAATGGGGGAATTTCCAGAGAGGGATTCTGAAAGCAGGCTCACCGTAAGCTGAAAGCGTGGTGGTTACTGAGACTCCTTCATGGAGGAGGGACTGCCTTTCCTCTCTGGACATAGACGTGTATGCATCGGACAGAACGAAGCGAATAGCTTGGGGGATAATTTAGGCATAAAATAAATGTAGTCAGTGGTCATAGCACTCACCCGCAAAGAAGTTACTCTTGCCAGACCCATTCCGACCAACGACAACGTTATGCCGTGGTGAGAAAGGTTCAATTTGGGTTTGGTCACGATCTGTCGACTGGTGAGTGTACGAACGACGAAAGAGTATCAGCAGAACATACAGGATTTAAAACCCTGAATGGTTAGAGTCTTGATATACATCCTTGCGGGGATTGTCGCGGTGGCTGGTGGCTGAAAGCCGCCCTCCTGTTGGTGCGAGGACGCGAGAGGCTCGGACAAGCGCTTCACTCGATCGCGAACGCGTTAAACGCGTGGCACGTGATGCGCGATCGGTTGGCGCGAGCCGCCAAGTGCTTCAACAAGTTTGAGTCTATCATGTCTGTGTCGTTTCCCTACTCTGTAACCATTCGCGAGTTTGCGACATTCAATCTGACAAACGAAGTGGTCTGCTCACATTCTCAGGTGTGTTATTGCTGCACCTGTGACCCCAATAGTATCCTGTACAGCGTCCTCCGAATACCATGGTACACTTGCAGTCCCCACTCTCGTCCAGACATGTTCGCTGTCACTTACCTATCCCATCCCGGAGTCATAGTGTGGTGCATTTCCACTTTCAAAGCAGTGAGTCGGGTGACAATTTTGATACAGCTGCCAGCCTCTTTCAATGGGAATCAATGCGGAAGAGCCTCTGGAATTCTTTGTTCGCTCTTGCTTTTGTGGTATGAGTACTGTAGTTTGTGTCAGTTCCATGTGAGTCGTTCCATACTTATATTCTCCCGGGCACAAATAGCAGAGAATCCCATCGCTGCCACGAAACGCCATTCATTCGTTAGCCCTCCGCCGACGAAACTCAGCACCCGTTGTCATCGGTCGGCTCGTAGACACAGTCTACCGTTCGGGGCAGAACACATTGCTTATCCTTGTTCTTCGTGGAACTTCAATTGGTATAGTGTGCAATATAATCTCCTCCTTTGTATGCGGTATCAGCTGTGAGACTGACAGGGAGAATTCAGCTTGTACTCACACATCGCACATGCTCAGGGGCTTTTCAATACTTAATAATAGTAACCCAATGGGCGCAATGGATAGGAACCATCTGTCCCCAGCTTATGGTATGCTATTTGCCGCTATAAAATCCTGAAACCCATCTACGCATCGCTGTGAGGATATCGGCTACCTCGCGACACCACTGATCATGTATTCCCGTATCCTATCTCTGCTCGTTCAAGCTCTATTATTCTCAGCTACTCAGGCCCAGAAAATCGTCCTAACCAATGATGATGGGTGGGCGACAGCACAAATTCGCGCTCAGTTCAACTCTCTAGTTGCAGCAGGTTACGACGTACGTGCACATCTTGTACTTACCATTTTATACGTCTCCAGACTGAGTGGATGTTCGCTTTAGGTTATAGTAGCCTCACCGGCTGAGGGCAAATCGGGAGTTGGGTCTGCTACAACCCATCCGACGGCTTTGAGTCAACCTTGCCAGTTCAATACTTGTCCTATTGGTTCACCCGCTGAAGGGTGGAACGCAAGTGATCGTCAGTATTCAGTTCATTGAGTTTCCAGGATAAAGCTAAAAATGCAATTTCTAAAGTTCGATTGAATTGGATAAACGGCTTCCCGTATGTGGTTCACAAACTCAATAGGATACTCTGTTGACCGCCATCCAGAGTTGACGCAGTTAGCGTTGGAATTGAAACGTTGATGCCACGAATCTTTGGTAGTTTGCCTGACCTTGTCATAAGCGGACCTAACATTGGAAGTACGTATTCTTATTCAAATTTTGATGGATCAGCTAGGTAAACCGTCACCGCGGTCAGGCAATATTGGAAACATCAGCGGATCTGGTACAATGTACGCGGCTTCAGCTTGTGTCTGAGCTACGTGCAGTACTCACCTTTTCAACCAGAGGTGCAGCATCTGAGGCTGGTACAGAAGGAATAGGCTTTCCAGCAGTAGCCATCTCCGGACAATTCGGCGGTCAAGTTTCGTACACGACGCTTGACACCGACCCCACCGCAGGCTCATCCATCGCCGCACGTGTCTACAGCGAGCTCACGACGACATTCGCCAACGCCCTCCTCAAATCTCCGACTCGACCTCTCATGCCTCAGCACGTCGCAGTGAATATCAACTACAACACTATAAATTCTGGCTGCCAGGAGGTGACCAATTTCAGGTGGGTGGCTACGAGATTGGAGCCGAATCCTACTGCGACGGATGCGACTTTGTGTGGGACCACGCATCTGCCTCCTGAAGCGACTGTGATGGCCATGAGAGGGTGTTGGGCGACGATGTCGATTTTTGATCCGAGAACGAAGAGAGACGTCAGTAATGCAACGATGCAGCAGGTGGTTTTTGATAGGTTGGTGCAAGGTGGTTTACCTCTTTTCTGTGTCACAAGCTCGTGAATTGTTAGGTGAGTGTCCCATGTGTTTGGCAGATTCACTCAGACACTTATGCTTATCCTAAGCTAAACATGAAGTGTTTACAACACACTGGTATCCGTCGGTTCTTGAACACGGAAGTCAAGAAGAAAAAAGTATATCTCCATGGCCCCTCAAACCGCACATCTGAGGAAGTAAACGAAGTGCTCACAAGCATCTCCATGGAAGATATATAAATAGCTCAGAATTGACTGCATCATACCCGTTCGAAGGATTCACGTTTGACAAGGTCATGAGTCCGACCATGCTTACAGTGGTCCGTCGGTACAATATTTTACCCTCTCACAACGGTGTTGTACGTTTGCACATGAGAGGTCATCATGTCCTCGAGGATGCATTCTGCGAGGACGCTAACAGGTCATCCTTTCTGTAAGTGAATGAGTTCTTCGTAACGACGGTCCGTCGAGGATGGCCCCCTTTGCCACGCAAGAGTATAATACGCAGGAGGGGGCTGCAATCCTATAGCAAGGAATTCCATTACTCGCAAGATGGCCTCCAAAATGCTTCTGCCACTCGTACTGGCGTTCGCAGCCTATGTCTCATGTACCCCAATGTCGAATCCCGAACCTTTCCTGAATGCCATAGCAAAGCAGAACCACAAGCTATACTTCGGGACGGCGACGAACTTGGCAGAGTTTACTAACGATACGGCTTACCGTGATATCATCAGCGATAGCAGGGTATTTGGGCAGATCACCCCTGCGCATGGGATGAAATGGGTGTGCTTTCTTCTCAATCAGGGGAGACTTGTTTGTTGATGAATTTGTGTCGCGCATTGTAGGATGAAATCGAACCTGGTCCGGGTAACTTTACCTTTGAGGTTGCAGACGCCATTGTAGCATTTGCCAAGCGTAACGGACAAATCATGCGAGGTACGTCAAAAGACTCGGCTTTTGGACGAGAGCGTGCATGAATTATTTGATATCCTTTGATAGGCCACAATTGCGTATGGAACGAAAGGATCCCTGATTGGGTCGAAAACGGGAACTGGACAGAGAAGGAGTTGCTTGCTGTGGTTGAGAATCATTGCGGTACTATTGTTGGAAGGTATCGCGGTCAAATGTGAGCTTTTGTTGAGTTCTTCTGTATTTGATATGTTGCTGATACTGTATCTGCTGAAGCTGTGAGTCGTCATAAGTTGATTTACCATCTTTTATCAAAATTAATTCGAATATGATCAAGACTCATGGGATGTGACCAACGGTGAATATACCTCACGCAGTCATGATTTGCTCTAATGTGTACGCCGCAGAGGTGATAAACGATGACGGGACCGGAACGTTCAGAGAGGACATCTTCTTCAACGTCACCGGCACCAAGTACATCGCAGCAGCATTCCGCGCAGCCCGCGCGGCAGACCCTCACGCCAAACTCTACGCAAACGACTTCAACATCGAAGGGTTCAACGTCAAATCTGATGCCTACCGCAAGCTCATTCCGGAGCTCAAGAGACAGGGAGTGCCCATAGACGGGCTGGGGATTCAGTCACATATGACTGTGGGTCAGGTACCGCCCAATGTCAAGGAGAATATCGAGTCGTTTGTTGCACTTGGAGTTGAGGTTGCGTTGACGGAGTTGGATGTTAAGATGCCGCTGCCGGCTACGCAGGAGATGCTGGAGCAGCAGAGGAAGGATTATGAGACTATGATTGAGGCTTGTAATGCCGTGAGAGGGTGTATTGGCATTACTGTCTGGGATTTCACGGATAAATATTCATGGATACCTGGGACGTTCCCTGGGCTGGGTGCTGCTTGTCCTTGGGATGACGTGAGTATATACATTTACCTTGTGGGTTGGGGTTAGCTGACATAGGTGAACAGAATTTGCAGTTGAAGCCTGCCATTTCTGGGATCATCGACGGGTTTGGACGGAGGAGCTGAAGGATGTACGAGTACATAATATCATGACCAGTACGGTTCATTCGATCCTTGTCGACTCGGACAGATGATCAATAGTCAAGGAGAAGGTTCGGGTTCGAGGACAGATAGACGCATCTTGGAACCGGTGAAATGAAAGCCCCGCGTGAGCCGCAGTTTGCAGAAGCAGATTGCGCTGTGAATGAAGCAGCAATGAATGGCTTCATGCGTGGTGGGAGCCAACGATGAAGAGCTACCATAAAGTCGATGGACGAGGCTTTGTTTGCTCTCGTGCTGGGAGCAAACAAACGCCCATAAACGCCTGCCATGGACAGCGCCACGTGGTGTGCGCAGGTTCATCGGGCCTTGTTCGCTGCGAGCCAAATGCGCGGGTTCTGCTTTTCCACTGCCCTCCAGACGTCGGACATCCGATTGCGCGTGTCTCACCACCTTTCCTTTGCACCACCACCATCCTACTCGCTCTTGTAGCGACACAGTACACTCTACACCCTACGCGAACCACTCGACGCGACTTTTTTCTCACAGCTCTCGGCTTCCCGCGAGTCTCATGAACATTTCCTCTCCCAGTCAACTGAATTGACTGTTTCGTTTACGAGAATGACATCACAGCCGTCCTCTTCCTCTCTTCAAGTCCAATCTGACGCTGCTCTTGCTCTAAAGGCGGCTCCGGTACAGAACTCATCAACATTGGCTGTCTCGTCATCATCACAAACGACCGCGACGATGGCGGAGGCGGTGAAACCAAAGGAGTCGTTGATTCCGTTCCTGAGCCCCCAAGTCGTATCCTACTTCATTGCTGGAGGTTGTGCAGGC
The DNA here is from genome assembly GCA_022160315.1 of Panus rudis PR-1116 ss-1. Classification (NCBI taxonomy): domain Eukaryota; kingdom Fungi; phylum Basidiomycota; class Agaricomycetes; order Polyporales; family Panaceae; genus Panus; species Panus rudis. Next base: position 62,231 of record MU275159.1, on the reverse strand, counting down.
GCAGCTTCCAGGACGGTTGTCAGCCCTTTGGAGAGGCTGAAGATCATCCAGTGCGTGTTTAATGATGTTCGGCCTCTCGTCCATTCCATCCGAGGATCTAACGAATGCATGGTTGCAGGCAAGTCCAACCGCAGACTGCAGGCGGACAGTACCGCGGTGTGTGGCCGAGTTTGGTGCGGATGTGGAATGAGGAAGGATTTAGAGGCTTCATGAGAGGGAATGGTATCAACTGTCTGCGGATTGTTCCTTACAGGTGAGTGTTACTACGGGCATCCACTGTGTCTCCATTTTAATGTGAGTGGCGGCGATTGAACAGCGCCGTCCAATTCACCACCTACGAGCAACTGAAAAAGGTAGGTTACGTTGCGCGATTTGTGCACATTGGGTTAGACTGATCGTTAACCCCGAGTTTTCAATTAGTGGTTCACGCACAATGGAGCAAAACCGCTTGACACGCAGACGAGATTATCCGCAGGAGCGTTGGCTGGGATCACATCTGTTTGTACGTGCACCATAGCATACCATGTGTAAGATGGCAAATGACTGATTCCTGGAATCATCATTGATTTAGGCACAACATACCCCTTGGACCTTGTTCGCTCGCGACTATCGATAGCAACAGCTTCAATACCTGTCGTTACCGCCGCCCCTTCAACATCGAAAGCAACGATCTCTTCCGCACAACCATCCCTGACATCTGGCTACCATACATCATCCGCATCAGCATCTAGTGTTAGGCCTGTCGCTGGCACTAGTACGAAACCCGTGGCAGCCGTGTTTAGCCAGAAGGATCTCACAATGTGGGGCATGACATTGAAAGTGATGAGGGAGGAGGGGGGCGTGAGGGCGCTGTACAGAGGGTTGATTCCGACCGCCATGGGAGTCGCTCCGTATGTCGGTGAGTTTGTCTCAAAATGCCGCACAAGCCTCCCGAGGTGGAATGAATGGCTGACCCGGGTGATGGTGTATCACGACATCAGGGATCAATTTTGCAGCGTACGAAACATTGAGAGGGATCATCACCCCTCCTGGGAAGAGCAGTGTCCCAAGAAAATTAGCGTGTGGTGCGCTCGCTGGTGGGTTTTGCATCCGAATGCGTATGAAGGACAGAATTATTGATGATAATGGTGAAACACACAGGGTCGATATCTCAAACGTTAACATACCCATTTGATGTCCTGCGCCGAAAGATGCAGGTGACCGGAATGGGTTCGCTTGGCTATCAGTACAACGGGGCGTTGGATGCGCTGCAGAGCATCGTACGAACAGAGGGCGTGCGGGGGTTGTATCGGGGATTGTGGCCCAACCTACGTATGCATTTGGAATTGTGCTGGGGGATTTTCAGAAGCTGACTATTGCGAATTACAGTTAAGGTGGCACCGAGCATCGCCACATCGTTCTTCACGTACGAGTTGGTGAAGGAGTTCTTGGGAGCGTCGTGAGGCTGGGGACGTTGTTCGGGACGTGGCGCAGACTACCAGGACAGATCTAGCGGACATGGATTTGGAACATGAGTCGATTTGTATATAGAAGGGGTTGTATGTCTAATGGCGTAAATTAAAAGAACGGAAAGATAATTTTGTTGCGAAGGCGAAGCGATGGGACAACTTTTCCGCAAGGCACCTGGTGATGGAATAGACGCTGGCCGAATGGGATGAGGACGAGCGGCGAGCGACCTGTGCCACCTTTGTTTCTGCCCATTTCACTCGGTCCCCAGATACCCTCCCATATCCTCGGTATATGTTTCTGTGAGCGGCGGTGGGTGACTCTCGCGTGTCTGTGACCTGCAGCAGCTCACTTTTTTCGCCCGAATCTGCGCGGCGACCGCGTTGTAGGTGGTGCTAATCTGCCTCGCTGCAGCCTCGCATTCTCGGTCACCCATCCTCGGCTGCTCCCCGTGCCTGCGCGGGGGTTCGAGATAATCTGAGTACTACTAAGTAGCATCTAGCCACCATGAACCGCGATCCGAGTAAGCTCAGTCGTGACACCGGCCATGGCACACACCCGGCCAGTCGTCTCCCCTCCTCCAGCTCCTCCTCCTCCCTCGTGAGCCAATCTGATCTCGTCCCGTCTGAGCCCTCAAAGAATCGCATCTTTCCCATCCTCCTGCCCGCCCCCGCTCGTTCATCCTCTTCCCTCGGTCATATGGGTCAGTCCCAATCTGGCTCCCTCAACCATGCCCAGATTCCGCCCCAGCCTGTGCCACTCGCACCCTCGGCCTCGTCCACCTCGATCGCCAGCAGCACGGGCGGAAAGCTGAAGCGGGCGTTCGTCGGCCGACGGAAGAAATCTGAGGACGTCTCGTCTGTTTTCGCTCATGCGCAGCCGTCGACGTCGGCCCCCAAGGAGCGCGCAGCTCCTGCTCTGTCCCAGTCTCCACCCCAGAACACGAAGCCTCTCTTCAATGTTTTCACCGGGCGGAAACACTCGGCTTCGGTAAGCGCAGCTGAAGAGCAGGCGCGGCAACCCCAACAGCTGAACATTCCGTTCAAGATGACCGAGTCGTTGAGTAACAAGAAGCTCCCCACTCCTCCAGAACTCTCGCCGGAGGCTATGGATTCACATTCGCTTGCGCGAGGGCCGCTCGCAGTCAGTCCAAGCACGGCAGCTGCTATTCAGCTCCTTGCTGAGCCTGCCCATGACAAGGAAACTCCACGACGGCCCAACACGGCCAAAGAAAAGCCTGATCACGAAACGAAGCAGGACTGGCGAAAGAGCGATTCCACCACGGTCAGTCATGTCACTATCCGTCCGGGCGCATTCGGGAACAGGTCCCCTCGACCGGTCTCCCTTGCGGAATCGTCACATTCGGGGCACACGATTGTCCCTGGGGTTGGGATGAACAAGCGGCTCAGTGCGCTCATCACGGACGCAGAGTTTGCCATGGCAGAAGAGAATGATACTCCGACTGATAACGGACACGAAGGGTTTGTTACACCCAGAGGCTCAGTGGCCATTGCGCCCAATTCCGCCGGGGTCAGACCGTCCTCTTCGTCCTCTATCAAGGCGAGAAATAGAAGGTCAATGTCTCTCAATATCGTTCCCGGTGGTTTCTCGCCGAAGCCAAAAGCTTCTACCACGGACGCGAACGCGTTCACTCCTACACGAGATTCGTTCGCTTCTACCTCTTCGGCTGTGGCCAGGAACCCGCCCTTGGCTAGGGAAACGCTGTCAACACTGAGCAGGACCGCTGCACAAGGTATTATCGCGGGCACGAACCCTCCTAGTGGGTCTGGCAGTCTAGGGAGCAACCTCCGTGGAAGACTCACGGCGTGGACTACCGGCGCATCCAGCAAACGAACTGGGAGTGCAGCTCGTGCACCTTCGTCACCTGCTGCCACCCGCTTCCCGCAAGATTCAGCCTCGAATCCAAACTCGCATAGGCAACAACCCTCGGTGAGCATATCGGGCCATTTGACTCCGGCTGCCATCGCCGTTGGGATAGGCAAGCGAGCTGCGTCCAAGGTCCATCGTGTCTGGGGAGGCTTGAGTTCGAGCTCATCTAGTACATCAGGGCATTCATCGTCTTCGTCTACTGGGACTACACCTTCTTCGTACCACAGTGCAGACTTGGGCCGATCTGCATCGGATCAGTCTATGCCTTCCTCGCCAAACCCGTCTAGTTACTCCTCCGTTCTCAGCGCAGGTGTTGGCGCATGGAAGTCGAAACGGAGGACTCCAAACGCTCCCTCTGGGTCGTGGAGCGTTACGTCCTCTTTGACATCTTCGTCGTCTGTGTCAGATATTGATGGGTACGGGTATGGCGTGTCGAATGGTGCGACTGGGCCAATGCTTGGAAGTAGGTTGAGAGGACCGAGGAGGAACGCGATGGGTGCTCCGATTGTGGGTGGGTTGGTGTTTGGGAGGGAGTTGGAGATGTGTGTGAGGGATACTGCTATCGATGGTGTATTTGAAGACAAGAGTGAGAATGTTGGAAATGCGGTGGTTAAGCCCTTGGAAAAGCGAAAACTGCCGGCCCTTGTGGTTAGGTGCGCGCAACATATCTTGGTGTGGGGTGTCCAAGAGGAGGGATTGTTCAGGTATGCACCGGCAATTTCATAATCACGAAGAGAATTTCTCATATTGTATTTGTAGGGTGTCAGGCCGACCTGCCCACGTCGCGAAGCTGCGTTCCGAGTTCGACACAGGCGCGGATTACAATTTAGTCGAGTGCGACCCAGGAGACCTCGATCCGCATGCTGTTGCATCCATATTCAAAGCTTACCTTCGTGAATGTGAGAGAAAGCCTCGTCTTAGAATGTGCTCATAACTAATAATGTCATTAGTGCCTCAGTCGCTGTTGACGACGAACCTCATTCCCAAATTCGAAGCCGTCCTGGCCCAAGAGGTCGGCGATGGCGCCTCTACCGCAGGAAAACCAGGTATGCGAATGGGTGGTCATGGTCCCGGTCTCCCTACAGGTCCTCGTCCGTCCGGAAACAGCGGCAGCAACGCGTTACCCCTCCGAAAGCCCCCTTCACTCTCCACACTCGCGATGCCTTCCTTCGCAGGTCTCAAACCTCTCTCGGAGCCCACTATTATAGCTCTCGCGCGTTTGGTGGTGCAACTCCCAGAGCATAACCGCGATTTGCTTTATACGGTCGTTGAGCTCATTCGGGCTACGGCGGCTAGAGCGAAAGAGACGAAGATGACTCTGGGCAACTTATTACTCGTGTTTTGTCCGAGTTTGAATATGAGCCCGAGTCTACTGAGGGTTTTCTGTGAAGTTGAAAAGGTTTGGGATGGGGCGGTCCTAGCTTCCGCTTCGACAGTGGATCATAAGGACAAGGAGAGTACGACGCCTAAAGCCGGAGAGACTTTCCAGGGTACCCAGGAGAAGAGCGCGGATTCCGAAACCGAGACTTCATCTGCACATGCAGACTCAAATGCGTCGTCTTCTTCGGACTTGCCCAATGCCGCATCGCTGAGACCGAGGCTTGGAGCTGGTGGAAGAGAACCCCAGTCTACCATCTATGTCTCTGCACTTGACCTGCCGACTAACAGGGTATCCGATACCTCTGAAGGAAACGATGGTGCGTCATACGTCTCAGCCTTGGACGGGGGAAGCGAAAGCTCCTCGATGGCAAATAGTCCACACGTACCTCCGCTCTCCTCGTCCACCGATTCACTCGCCACACCTTCAACTATGTCGGAAGACCCGTGCTTTTCGCAATCATCTTCTGCAGCGGTTAGCCGGGAGCCTTCCGCTGAGGACAATGCGAAATATGACAGGGAAGGTGCGACGGGATCACCTCAAATTGCTGCTGGTGCCGAGGAAATGCTTCCTCCTCCCGTTGCAAGGCCCCGTCCATCTGAAACTGTACCATTCCCTTCATCAACTAGTGGGAGTGGGAGCGCACCGAATACGCCGACCAAACGGAAATCGTACGCTTTACTGTCGTTTCCTCCTTTGAGGCCATCGGAACCTGGCGGGTCGACCGCTACATCTCCAACGTCCTCGACTTGGTCTCGTCGAAGCTCCAGGCCTTCGTTGCGCCTGTTGTTCACGAAGAAATCTGCCTCCCCGATTGTGCCTACGCCGGATTCCATCTCGAATCCTACACCGCTCTCAGCCAATATCGGTGGTACAGGTCATGTTCATTCCGCTCCTGCTTCTGCTGTATCGGCAGTGGATATTCCCGCGCGAGCGGACACACCTCCGGTCCTGAGCACAAACATATCTTCCTCTCCTCTTCATCTTGGTTTTGACGAGACCGCGGCAGGCAAGTTGACAGCGGCAGCAGTCGAGGTGCAGTCATCGTCTACCGGTGATTCACCCGACTCAAGCCCAGGAGATAGCTCGACGAAAGCTTCTCTGGCGTCTTCCTCGTTCTATTCTACGCCGCAACAAACACCTATCGCTGATCACTATCGCAGTCGGTCGACGTCGATCGTTGGTTTACCTATCACGGTAACGGGGGATACTGACGACTTGGCTCAGCCCCCCGTCTCACTGTCTGCCTCGCAGCCGACGACATTCCCCAAATCACCCTCACAATGCTCCCTTACGCCGTCTATCAATATCACCCTTGAAGACTCCATTGATGATGACTGGGCTCAGAGTGTGATCATGGCTGCAGGCTCTAGTCTCTCCAACCGTCGACACAGCATCCGACCCACCGCTGCGAATAGGTGATATATGTCTGTTGTATACCACATTCTAGTCCTCGTACCTCCATGCGTAGGTTGTAATATGAATTTGCTGGCCAAAGCAATTTCTCTCATGTATGAAGCTCAGTCGCTTGTCTTTCCTTTCAGTTCCTCGTTCGTTTATCGTTAATCGTTCATCGTTCATCTTGATTCCCCCTGCATTTCCCCTTGTTTGCTGCATTTTGCTAGTCGAGCTGCACACGTATATCTATTACTATCCATGATTTGCTTCTAATGTTATCTCTTCAGTAACACTCCTGTCAACGTTTTCCTTCTCATCCATTTCTCTTCGCACATTTTTTTCTCATTCCACACATGAACGGATTTGGCGGGTGGACCACACCGACGGACAATTTGGAACATAAGTTACAACAATCTATTTTGCAAACTCTACGTGAAAACATGAATGCGACAACAACAATTACATCCGAGTCATGACATGTGCGATGGCCTACTGGCTGATTGTCCATGATGCAAAATTCTACAAAGCGTCAGGAGAGATGTCTCCAAGGGTATTCATATCTGCAGCGCTATATGCACTGAAGAGCGATCTAGTTTCGTCCCCGTATTCGGACTGCGACTCAATAGTTTCCTGAGAAATAGATTAGAGATGGCATTGAAAGCAGGCACTGACTGCGAACTTACATCAAAGTAATGGTTCACAACACTGCGAGGGGCTAAGAGCATAGAGCGTGAGTATCAAACCAATTGCACATAGTAGAGAGCTTACTCTTCGGCGTCCTGGGAAGCCTACAGCTTGCGCCACTCTGGAGGATATGGTATGCCACCAGTCCGGACCTATATGCGCGGTTGAGCAAACCAGAGACAAGTTACAGTCAAGGAGAACATTACCATCCAGTCTGATGAGACGCTCCGAGACCTCGACCGTCGTCGGCGTGGAAGTACTGTGAAGGATGTGAGTTGAAAACGTTCGTTGATCACAAGCGGTTGAGCACATACCTCATAAAACCAGACATAGTCACGGAAGTGAGGGTCTGAATCAAGCTTCGGGTTCCCGCCGTTCGTTGCTCTACGGCCTTCCATGTCTCGACCGAAAATATGGATGATACGGTGCTGAATCTCTTCAGCGACGTTGGCAAGGTTCATGAAATCGCCGCTTCCAGTGGGACATTCAACCTTGAAGACACGTCTTCTCGTGAGATGATGTTGCCAGGATATTGAGATGACTTACCTGAAGTTCATCTCCGTAGTATTGATAGAATCGTTGCAGACTCTCGATCAGCAAAAAGTTAACAGCCAACCCTGCGTACAACGTCAACGATCGTGAAAAGAGGGGTTAAAGACGAATTACTTACAGATAGGACCTCTCCAGTTCGAATTTCCACCGAACATCCCAGACTTGGAATCGCCAGGCCAGTAGTTCACTTCATACCGTTGTCCGTGAACATCCATGCCCCAAGGATGGTCTTTGTGCGCCTTAGACAAACTAGAGCGCGAGGGATTAGCACAAGAATGCGCTTGCCAAAGGGGCGTACGTACGATCGGATACCATGCTCGCTGAAGAACTCGTCTTCGTCTAACATCTTTTGGAGAATGCGAACAAGTCTCTCCTTGCTCGCCAGTGCAAGAAGACGGCGCTCTCCTTTCCCTTTCACTGTTAAACCAATCTATATAAGAATCATGTATGCTGACGGTCGTATATGTGGTACGTACCCTTAATGTTTGCCATGTTGCGCTCTGACATCTCGGGTCGGTTGTCCATGAACCATTCCATACGTTTCTTGAAGCCGGGGAAACGATCAACGACAGCAGGCTCCAGTACCAAAGTTGCATATAGGGGAATGAGTCCGACTAGACTGCGAACGGGCAGTTGCATCGAATTGCCCGGTCCAAATTGGATAGCGTCGTAGTACATGCCATCTTCTTCGTTCCACAAGCTGAGTTCGTCGTCCCCCGAGCCACGGAATGTCATGGCATCGGCAATGAAGATGAAGTGCTGAGTGCTCATGTCAGACATCTGTGGAGTGAAATGTAGATGTAAACCGTACCTCGAAGAACTTTGAGGCGATATCTTCATAGACGGTATTGTGTTTCGCCAACTCGAGAGCAATGTTAAGCCTAGCGAAGTGTCAGCACTAGAACAATTACAAGAACATTGTACGCTTTACATATTCAGGCAGTAGAAAGCCATCCAAGCTGTGCCATCAGCTTGACGGAGAGAACCACCCGTAGGTAAAGGTTCCGAGCGATTGAAAACACCGATGTTGTCCAGACCGAGGAAACCGCCTTCGAATACGTTGTTGCCGCCCTGATCCTTGCGGTTCACCCACCTAAACCACGTCAGCTATTTTGAAGGACGCGATCTGAATACAACGTACCAAGTGAAGTTAAGGAGAAGTTTCTGGAAGACCCGCTCTAAGAACTGCACGTCTTCTTTGCCGTACAATTTACGCTCGAGCTTGAATACTCGGAAGGTTGCCCTGATATTACGCATGAGCAATTACTACGAAGAAAGGACGACGGACGACATACCATGCATGAACGGGAGGATTAACGTCGCTGAAATTCCACTCGTAGGCAGGAATCTGACCATCGGGCTTCATATACCATTCACGAGTCAGAAGATCAAGTTGTTTCTTGGCGAATGCGGGGTCAACTAGGGCCAAGGGGATACAGTGGAATGCCGTGTCCCAGGCAGCGAAGAAGGGGTATTCCCATTTATCAGGCATTGACAAAATATCCGCAATGTAAAGATGTTTCCATTCCTGCGAAATGCAAAGCTTAACGAATCTTCGTAACGAAGATGATAAAAACATACCCTGTTCCTGATGTATTTCCTTTCCGGAGGAGGAGGAGGTTGAGCCGGATCTCCAGAAAGCCAGTCCTTCTGAATGAATTGGTAATATTGCTTCGTCCAAAGCATTCCACCGAGCGCCTGCCTCATGATCTGCTTCAAATCGTCACTGATAGGACCAGTAACGAGTCCATTGTAGAATTCGTTTGCTTCCTCCCGTCTCTCTTCAACGGTATCGTCGAACAAGCCCTCGTCTTCCAAGGTAGGATCCTGCGCTGGGGTCTTCGGAGTGAGCTTGAGACGTACGACGGCACAACCACCACGAGGAGGAACGTCCGTAAACACATAGTGAGCAGCGGACTTGGTTCCTACTCGGTTAGGATTCACGAAAGACGGGCCCTGAGGGAACGGAGTACGCGGGCCCTGCTCATCTTCAGGCGGAGGAGTAACGTCGGCACCCTGAGAGTGTATCTTATATGCGAAGAGGTCAGGACCTTCATTTTCCGAGACGGGCGGTCGATGAGAAGGAATGATGTGGTCATGGAATGCATCTTTGACAAAGGGAGTCTCATTCTGACCTCCGTAAAGGCGATGGAAATTGGTGTTGTTCTCAGTGAACAGAAGCTCCGGCTCTACGGAGTCGGCATCTTCGCCCTGTCGTGGAGTGACTGGCTCGCCTTCGGCATTGACCGGCAAAGGCGAAGGCATGCAATACAAATTGTACTTGCCGAGGGTGGGATGTTTGGCACTGATAACAGAATCGCCTACGGCCTGCATGACTGGCATTTGGGGTTTCTCTAGAGGCCACGACCAGGTATTCGGAAACCAGAATTGGGGGATAACGTGCAAAGTAGCCGGTTCAGGGCCGCGATTGTAGGTAGTGATGCGAACGTAGATGCTGTCCGGGTCTTGCTCGTCCTTAGCATACTGTTTAAGAGGCCCGGGATGAGTATATGCGGGAGTATACTTGGAAATAGTGAACATAGTGCACTTGCCTCAACAAACACGTCCCAGTAACGGTCATCTTCGAAGGCATCCGTATCGAGAATCTCGAATTCTGTCACGTCGCGACTTCGGTTTTGATTCTCGCGCACGAGCTCCTCGTAGGGGAATGCCTTTTGAGGATATTTGTATAGGAACTTCATATACGAGTGTGTCGGAGTAGAATCGAGATAGTAGTATAGCTCCTTTACGTCCTCGCCGTGATTACCTTGGTGGCCGGTCACGCCAAAGAAACGTTCTTTGAGAATGTGGTCCTGCCCGTTCCACAAAGAAAGAGCAAAGCAGACACGCTGATGGTTATCAGAGATACCAGCAATGCCATCTTCGCCCCATCGGTATGCACGCGAACGAGCATGCTCATGAGGGAAGTGGCTCCAAGCGTCGCCGTTGGCGGAGTAGTCCTCGCGAACGGTAGCCTACATTTGCAGCATGTTAGCCGACTATATGCGCATATATGAGAAGCAGAGGAGGTAGGTACCCATTGGCGATCACTCAAGTAAGGACCCCATCGCTTCCAGTGTCGCTCTTTCCTTTCATCTTGCTCCAGGCGATATCTTTCGGCACCATGATAGTCTGTGTGGAGCTTTTTGAGCAAACGGTGGCGGAAGGGCTCTGGCGGCCGTTCAGCAGTGGATGGACTGGGTTCTGTCTCTGCCTTTGGGATCTTTGGCGGGGTCGAAAGCGGCTGTCCAACGTTGGGTTTGGGGATGTGGATGGTCAGTGAAGGGTCTGAGGAGGAACGAGGAGGAGCCGCCTTTGCGGTTTCTCCGTTCTCGCCTCTGAAAATCTTGCCTTGGATTTTCTTTGTCTGGGACATGGCGGGCGGGAGACGATGGTGGTGGTAGGAAAGGAAAAGGCGGGGGCCTCAGACGCGTTGGCCTTGGGCAGCACTCCGACGGCGGGGCAAGGGCGGGGTATGAAAGAGGTGTTCCGGAGGACCGACGATCGTCGGCGCGGTGGGGCTGGAAAACGGGGCAGACGGCGGGGAGGCCGGGCGACGATGAGAGTGGGGGGGCCGGGGAGCGTCGAGAGATCGAGCTTTGAACGGCCGCTGTGGTGCGGCGCTCGCCCTCTGATGTACCGCTTCTTCCAGAGCGATTTCGACGCGTCGCGTTGACGCCAATCACCGTAGACTATGACGTACACCCCTCCGCCCTGCCCTTCCCTCGTCGCTCAATTCGGCAAGTCTTCCGGTTTGCTCGACAATGTCCAACCTCGAATGCACATTTCAGTCGACCGTTTGGTTGTGCAAACACTCGGAGATTACTCTCTGCAGCACCGTCACTCGCTTTTCGTGGGTTGACAACGTCTAAATGATTTTCACATCCTCCCGCATAGCCATACTGATTTTCAAAGCACGGAATCAATCTCTCTACGCTGATGAACATGACGTGTGTCACGAAAATCCGCGCTGAGCAGTGCGCTCGCATCTGCTCGCATCCATGTTAGAGATATGCGTGCTGACAGAATCGCGTTCATGACGATTCATGAGAACCGGAAGGTATGATAACGGTGTCCATCCGCTGTGTACGGTCTGCGATGCAACAATCATCACACGAGTCGTGGAAGCAAACGTTGGCACTAGACTATCAGGATATTGCCGGAATCTGCCGCAGTGCGGGATATGTCAATTTTAAGGATAGCGAGTGGGTAGACGTAGAGTACATAATGTGATACATGTCGTATAGACTGAAGATAGGTATTAGAACAAGGAATAAAAAGCACCTCAAGGAGGACCCACTACAATCAGGAGCGCAGCTCGAAGCTGGCGAATGCCAAATCATAACCACCAAACTCGTAGTTGATTTTGTCCGTTCGACGGTAAATTCCCCTGAACGACTCCTTTTCCTGCACATTATCTCCATCTCCATTCACCGTGGGGCAGCCGGGGGAAGTCAACGCAGCCTTGAAAGCACGTTGAGCAAGCTCTACAGCGCTCTCCCCGCCTTCTTCCTCCGCATTGGCGTTTTCTTCGCTCGATATGAACAATGTTAATGTCATTCTTCCAGGCTGGAAGATTTCGACAATTCGACGGATGAGGGTTTTCAAGTCGGGAATGTGACTACGCTCGGGTGTAGGTCGCGTAGGGAGGGGTATGTTGCATTCGAAGCTGGCGTAAGACCATCCCTCTTCTGGGGTGACATGGATGGTATAATAGCCTTCGCCGTTTTGGGCAAGATCAGATCCTGCATCTTCACGCCAACGAACGAGGGCGTTGGAAGAATATCCGCATGGCGTGAAGGAGTAAGCATCTAAGGAGGTCAGATGAGGAGGGAAGAGGTCGGAGATGCCAAGTGAGGAGGAGAGGCTCTGGGCATGAGCAGAGGCGGATGCGTCGTCTGGAGCTAGCTCGGGGGTGAAGAAGGGTTTCCGCGCACGTGGTGATAAGTGGGTCATGAGTATCTCTATCGTGTAATCCACGGTGCTCTCCACCGAAGAGGACGATTCGCCATTCGCTCTGGTGTCAGAGGGGAGAGGATGGGATTGAATGACGGGCGAGTGCTGAGCTGTTCCGCCGCTGCTCTCTTCTCCCGGACTGGTCATATACAACAACCAGTGGTCACCGTTCATTTTTCCGACAGTGTAGGCGGCACCATTGGGGAATATATTGTCGAGATATTCAACTTCGTTCTTCCAGTCTTTGTGTGGCCCGAGCTGACGGTCGGGGAACATGAACGCTTTGCGGGAGTAGAAACATCGATATACAGTTGGCAGGCCAGCTTCTTCACGCGCAATCTCGAGGATGCGCGGAAGGCCCAAGAGATTGAGTGTGGTGCCGCATGTTTTAAGGATAAGACGGTGCGGAGATACAAAGAAGGAGGATTCGCTGCGAGAGAGATTAGCTATTGGTGGGTAAATGTCATAAGAATGGAGGAGGCCCTTACCTCAAAAGGTATGCATCCATTTCCTGGCCCTCGATCACGGACAGGATTTTACACTTGACGACATCGAGCATGGCTTCCCATGAAGCGCGAGGGACGCTTCGCAGGCCGAACTTTCCATCTGTGCTGGATGAAGCACCTGGAACCTGCGCAGGCGAAGGAGCAAACCAAATCTCGAGGAGTTTCTCTGGACCCTCAAAGGGCCCGGCTGGCTGGTGATCTTCGTGATCGGACATGGTCAGACGAGCGGGCTGCCTTGAGGGACGCTAGCGAGGAGGAAACCGGGCAAATGAGACGAACAGGGAGGTGGAATGCATGAACAGGAAAGTGTGTGCACAAAAGGGCAGCCTGTGCAGGCCAAATCTCGAATCGATGTGGTCAAAAACTTGTTCCAGTAACGGGCGCTTCGGTTGCCTTTTGGGGGAATTCCCTGTTTGCCGGCGGCGGCCGATCGTCGACGTCGACACAGACGGCAGGACGAAGTGACAAAAACTCGACCAGCACAAGTTGCAGGCCACAACGCACAGCTACTACTACGTCCCTCTCTATCACATATAATACCTGCTATTTTGTATAATATCTGCACGACATGGTCCGCAACTTGGTGCTGCGGCTGCCCATCGTCAGAGCCATTGTTCCTCGCGTGTCCCGCCCTCTCCTCCCGCTCGCCCAACGCCTCCAGCCAATTGTGTCGGCCCCGCTAAGGCCAAACAGCACCTCACGTCTTTTCCACCACTCACCAGTCCGCAGATCATCCCAGTCCCCGCCCCCCGAGTCCGAATCCCACCAACTTCCACCTGATGCATCCCTATCCCAACGCCTCAAACATCTCATCAAGTCGTACGGCTGGTATGCCCTCGGCGTATACGTCATAATCTCTACCATAGACTTCACCATCGCCTTTGCCGCGGTCAACATGTTCGGCGCAGAGCATGTCGCCCGCGTCGCTGCATCCGTCAAGGAGTTCTTCCTTGGATTCATCCACTCCAAACCGCCAGAACCCGGCCGCGAAGAAATGGATGCCGTGTCTTCACATGCCAATGGCAGCGGACATGAGGGTCTGTACGCCATGATCGTGCTTGCATACACCATCCACAAGACAGTTTTCCTACCTATCCGTGTCGGACTTACCGCAGCCGCCACGCCAAAGCTGGTGCACTGGCTCAGACAGAGAGGCTGGGCTGGAGGAGCGGGAACTCGGCGGGCCATGCAGGAGATGCGGCATAAGTACAATAGCAGCAGGGAAAGGCGGTAGCTCGTCTCGTCTGTGCAGGTAGGTACATGCCTTATGTTTCGAACAACGTTTCGCTCATTTGCTGTGTAGCGGTGTGGTTATACATACAATCAGGTTTAGAGGTAATACATAATGTTGCGTGCAATGTCTAAAGTCTCCGTGTTCATATTGGAGAAAGGAACAAATTGTCGTGACGACGCACCATGCATTGAGCCAGAAATCATCGTCGATGGCCTTGGTCTCCCTTCGTTGCTTGTCATGTCGTTTCTTGAGCCTGTCAACGCGGACCTTTTCGGCTTGCGCGAGTTGTCTAATTAGCTCGTGTGTCTCCTTGATGCTGTCCCGAACGCGTTGGACCTCTTTCGCCACATCGTCGTCCATTTCGTCCAGCAACTCGAGCAGCGAGATGATCTCTTTCGGAGGAATAAAGGCACATCTGGGGATTGCGGTTGAGGACTTGTTCTCCGAGCGTTCAGCAGCTCGTTTCGGGGTGTAGCCTGAGATTGCAGCCAACACTGGCGTGGCCAGAGCACGATTGGACTTGTTGGGGTTATGCGAAGAAGCGAAGGAAAGGTTTGGTAGAGGTGTGGAAATTCCCGCCGCTTCGAGCTTTGAGAGCAAATCCTTGGAGAAGGTATCAGAAAGTAAAGGAGACCGGGGGATGTCAAGACAGAGCAAAGGAGGGTATGCGAGTTGAGCGAGAGAGGCCATTTAGACGTAGCGATGTGAAGCCTTTAGAATATGTAGAGTCGCAGGAATTCTGTCGTGGGCTACCGCAGGCAAAGTCAAATTCAAGCGTTGTTGAGGACGTCAGCGTTCAACACTGAGATGCCGATAGATAATACTGGAGTTGGACGAAGTTGAGGTTGAACTTTGAGTGATGGCTAGTACCTTGTTGACTTTGTGAGAAACAGACTCGCTGCGACTGGACCGCGAAAAGCACATCACATGATCGAGAACGAGCGCCAATTCTCTCCGTGCTGCAATCCATCCCAAAGCGGCGCCGAACGTTCAGAAACAGCCAACCGACTCTACGCCATGTCCCTCCTCAGGGCTTCCAGGCAGCTCAGACTACACACATCGTGCGGCCGCGCGACACTACCCGTGGTAAGGTCTGCCTCAACACATGCCGACGATCACCACCACCATGAATCAAGCCACGAAGACGCAGTAGCGTTCCCCAAAGAGGGTACTTGCAACCGGCCATTCTCTTTCTATAACATACTAATGATATCGCGGCGGTATTGCAGACTTTTCGAACTCTTTTTGGAGGAGATTTGTCCTGGCAGGTCTCCTCGCTGCCGGCTTCTACAAATTCGCGCCGTCCCCCGAGGAGGACAACCTAGTCTCTCGCTTTGTTGCCCAGTTCAAGACTCCTCAGGACGTCTGGGCATCTATCAACTCAAAGCACCTTGAACTCTCTGCCAAGGCCCAGGTAAACACTTCGATTGTGGCAGATGCAAAGAGGCCGCTTGTCCATCGCTATCGGTTCCCCCAGTACGTATCCACGTTCGTAGCTGATCCCGTTTCGGGTGTTGACGGGACCATTGTACATCAGGTCGTTTGAAGCAGTGTCCCCTCATCTACAACCCGTTGGAATGGGTGTCGACTTGAGCGACTTGGTCGTGAAGGGGGAGAAGGATTTCCCAGAGTTGAAGTAGAGCCACATGAATAGACCTGTTGCTTTTCCCCCTCCTTTCAGCCGTGCACAGACATATAATGAGCCAAGTTCGGTCGTTGTCATAAACACCCGCAAGCTGGTATGCAAGTACGAAGAAATTGCTACAAATATTGATCTACCGCTACAATGACGACAAACAGCTGACATAACAGAAAGCACATCCTTGCCAGAAGCTCACTAGAAACGCCTGGTCAGAATTGTACGATATCAGAATGCAATATGAGAATCTCACCTGAAGTAGAGGGTCACGGAAATGCTTCTGGTTGTTATGCCTGAACCCAACTTTCGTCTTGAAGTATTCTCTTCGACGGATATCCCTGAATTCTCGCACATGTCTACCTGCCTCCCTCGCCTCGCCCGCGTTTCTAGCTCTCACGACATTCAAGCCGCCTCCGAACGCACCAAACCCGCCCTTTGCCGGTACAAGCGAAGAGTTCTTCTCCTTTAGCATCTCCTTTACTTGAGCAGCTGCTGTACCGGGCTCTCCGGGACGTGGCTTGCGCGCAAGCACGAGATGTGTGCTAGGGCGATGGTGTCCATGCGTATGTCGGTGAGAGATTCGGGAGCCTGAGGGAAGGATCAGTTCGTAAGGAGAATCACCAAAGGTGACTCGGTAGTCGTCATCGTCTAAGTCGGAATCTTCATCTGCAAAAATTTCGACGACTTCATCAACCTCTCCACCGTCGTCCTCCATGTCTTCCCATTCGTCACCCTCTTCTGACGATTGCGCCTCCTTGGACTCCTTCGCTTGTTTCCTCTTCTTCCGTTTATCCGCATCCGGGTATGAGGAAGTAAAGTCGTAAAAGTCGGAGACTTCCAACCGCTCGTTCTCTGTATCGTACGCAATCTTGCAATGTCCCTTGTCAACCATATGCTTCCTCACAGCCTCTACCGTGCGGAATTCGGCGTTGCAATATATACAGACGTTTCCAACGGCAATCTTCTCGCCGAGGTATGTGAGAAGTCCAGGAAGATCGTCAAGGAATTCTGTGTCAGGGATGAAGAATGAATGCGCAGTGGACATGTGGGCAATGTTCTCTTCGATTGACGAGGAAGTGGAAGGACAGAACAGGCATTGTGAGGGGGATAATCGGGCTCGAGCGGCAGCGATTTTTTCGTCAATGGTTCGGATGATTTCTTCCTCTGTTGCTTCGGCATCCACAGTGAGAGCAACCCCGGCATTAGAGGAATCTTTGGTGGGCTGCTCGTCCATTGGTACATCCTCTTTCGCAGGAGACTCGACCGCCGCCTCTTTAGGCATAGAAGCTTGCTTGGCGGCCTTGAGTTCATTCTCCTTGTGCTTCTTAGAGCTCAAGTGAGATCTGTATGCGTTCTCGGTAGTATATGTTTTCCTGGATAACCGGTGAGTCTAGGTGTAAGCGGTCGACTGATGAATCAAACATACCCGCATATGGAACACATGGATCCCTTCGGAGAAGCTGCGACAGCCGTCTGGGACTGCCGCTCCAATACCTTTTGATTGAATACCTCCGCGCTGACTGGGGGCAAGCCGGCCACACGACGCTTCATATTATACCTGTGGTGGTCAGAACGATAGTGTACCCCTGTAAAATCCTTAACGGCTTGCACGATACTGTTTCGAGGAGTGGTACATACTCTGGTCTTCGGCATTGTAGAATGCGATCGAGCAGGAGAGACAGGTAAATAAATGTTGGGTGGACAGATCGTCTGCTGCTCCGTCCATGACTATTGAAATAATTGTTGCTTCTGGTCGGTGGGTGGGTTAAGATGGAGAGCAAGGATAGAAGAAGTCGAATTATAAAGGCCTCCGCCCGGAGTCAGAAAGGCTTTCAAGATCGCTTCCGATTACTCATGCATCTTACTGATCTCGCCGGCGCTTGGGAGCTCCTTCCAAATCGGATCGTGAGAGCAGTGTCCGGGCGCTAGTTGCGAAGAGAGCATCCACAGAGCTCGCCGTCGAGTGTAGCGTCCAACATCCTCAAGAGACTCGGTGAGTACCCTGCTCAAACTATGCCCTGCCATCGTCCAAGCCCTGTGTGCGTCGTGGATACCGTTTGGATGGAAGAGGACGAGTTGGAAGGGGTGGATTGCGAGAGGACTGGATGGATGGACGAGCTGCCGTTTGGATGAACCCCCAACTAACTCCCTACTTTCTCGCCGCCTAGACACCCACCGTCTCCGGTCCCATTCAACATGTCGCTCAGCGTACCGGAACCCCACCAGCAATTCCAGGTATGTTTCGAAATGAATCCGGGAGATTATGCCATATCTCATGACCTGCGGATTCTCAGCACATCTTGCGTCTCCTCAACACCAACGTCGATGGCAAGCGCAAGATTATGTATGCTTTGACCGAGATCAAGGGTGTCGGTCGCCGGTACTCCAACTTGGTCTGCAAGAAGGCCGATGTCGATTTGAACAAAAGGTGCATAAAAATTTTGTTTTCTTTTCATAGGGAAGACTCCTAACGGTAATCATAGAGCTGGCGATCTCAACTCGGACGAGCTCGAACGTCTTGTTACGATTATTCAAAACCCCACGCAGTTCAAGATCCCCACCTGGTTCCTGAACAGGCAGCGTGACATTGTCGATGGCAAGAACTCGCAAATCTTGTCCAACGGTGTTGACTCGAAGCTCCGTGACGATCTTGAGAGGCTGAAGAAGATTCGTGCCCACCGTGGTTTGAGGCATTTCTGGGGTCTGCGTGTCAGGGGTCAACACACCAAGACGACTGGTATGTTGCGCTCGATTTTGTGCTGCAGAATGACGATGCTGAGATGGTTCCACAGGTCGTCGCGGAAAGACCGTCGGTGTGTCCAAGAAGCGTGGTTAAACTGCTTCGCTCTTCACATTCCCTGCCCTGCTGTATCTCCGTACATCATTCAGCCATGCAATATGTTTGTTATGTTTTTATCATGCACTCTTTCGGAATACATATGGGCTCACGCGCATTGGCAAAAAACACTTGGAGTGATCGCTCTGTAGCTATGTACTTTAAGAATTTTAAGTAACGTTCAAGCTCCTTTGGTTGTAAGTCGCGAGGTTGATGTTGAGTGCAAAGTGATGTTTGAACGCCACGATGGTCTTCGATACAATTCCGGAAAGTTCCCACCTCGGATGTAGTCGCGCGTGAGTCGAATATAACCAGCCGCTTGTGCCGCAGATCCTCTACATTATCTACCACCATGACGTCCGCACTGCCGATACACCCTTGGTTTCGCAATCCTTCTCTCAAACGTAAAGGCTCGTACACTGTCGACTCTCCAGATATCGCCACATTCGAAACATCACCTCGAACCAAACGACGGAGATGCGACAATCTTGAGCATGGATTTGCTCAAATGACTCTTAACCCGGCTGCTATCGTTCCTCCGGTGCAGCAGCAGCCTCTCTTTATGCAGACTTCTCCGTTTGGCTCGAATCCACCTCCGTTCCAACCGCTGGGAGGTACGGTGAATCTAAACGGCACGTCTATACCTCCCGCCGCAGATACCACTGTACAACCTACAGATGTACCCTCGCCGGTACCTGTCGACATCGACCCCCCGAGCCCGCGGAGTAAGACTTCTGTGCCAAGTTGGTACGAGCCTCAAAAAGATCGTAAGTCCTTATTGCGGTTCTTTATTTGAATGTCCAATGAATGGTTTGTCTCACAGGGATAGTAATCACTTCTCTGGACTCGGAATCCGACGGAGAGGAGGAGAGACCGACCACAACAGACCGCGCATATGACGGTGATTCCGAAGATGAACATGTAAAGGTCACAGTACCGTCCGGATTTTTGGACCGTCTGCGCAAGCGTCAGGCTCTGGAGATGGACTTGCCCGCATTGCTTAGGGGCCCCGAGTCTGATCCAAGCAAGGCGTTGGTGCTGTTTAGACCTCTTGGGGTCCCGAATACCTCTGATGAACCCTCGTCGTCGGCTGTTGATCGAGGGTACGAGGTTGAGGAGGAAAGAGAAGACCCGGATACGGAGCAGGAGGATTATATGTCGGGGACACCGTTGGATGCTGCGTCGCCGATTATTCCTGTGGAGGATGGTGTAGAAGTTGAGGATATCACGGACAATAATGCGGACATGGACGATGCAATGGACGTCGAGCCGCTGTAGAAGTCATTCATCTTGTCACGCAACGCTTCATGTATGTATACCACACACCACCAGCATAATTCTTGCAATGTACTTCAATACGAGAACAGATCATTTCCCAATGCATTACAGTGTAGCTTCCAAGAGACAAAAAATGCAGGACCTAGCTGCAGACCACAAAAGAGACAATAGCGTAGAGTATAATTCATTAAAAAAGCCTTTATTTTTGTTTTTTTTGTTTCCTTCTTCATTTGCTGGCTTCACTTGTTGGCGAATTTTGGGCTGAAAAGTTCTCTGTATAGGAGATGAGCATATAAAAAAGCCTGGAGGACATTGTGCAACTCACTCTGTACTTCGGCATACAAGCGTTCTGCCTGATTGACATAAGTATGGTGATGACGAGCATGAGCGTGCGGATGAGGGACATGATGCATCTGCGTATATGGCTGCCTGAGGGTCACCGAAGGCGAGGTAGCAGGAGGAGGTGGAGGATGAGAAGGTCCAGCAGAAGAATGTGCCATCCCCCCTTGTTGATCCTGATGCTGGTGCTGGTGTGGATGGTGGTGCATTGTATGACTATGGTTGGGCAATGAAGTGGGCGGGATCGGCGAAATTCGGTTGTGATCGTGGGACTCATGCTTGAGAATCCTCTCCGGCATTTGCGGGATCGTGGGTGCCGTTATTGGGGAGATGGGAGGAGTGTCAACCGCAATGTGGGAGACCGAGGGATGAAAGCCGACATGGGTGAGGTTGACAGTGTTCCCGCCGAGTCCCATAGCCAAGCGGTGGTCGAACGAGCCATGCATGTGAGGATGCATATGCGAGTGCGGATGCAAGTGCTGGGGCTGAATGGCGCCAGTCTGATGCGCTTGCTGCTGCGTGGGCGGGGCCGAATGTTGTTGGATACCTTGATGTTGATGCTCGAGCTGCTGTTGTTGCTGAGGAGGTGTCTGTATCGGTCTCTGTTGAGTTGGCTGGGAAGCTGGTTGCGGTCGAGGCTGAAGTACGGGCTGAGGAGGCACGGGTGCAGGTCGCAATGGCTGCTGCTCCGGCGTGTCCTGTCGCTGGGCAGTCGGAGGACTCTGCATGGTCGAAGAACTGGGAGCCGAGACGGGGCTCTCCATCTCGACATCGCGATCGCGGCGATCGACGTTTTCGTCGTCGTCTTCGCCGTCCTGCGACGGGGATGCGGAGGGCCCGGCGTCTTGTTGCGCATTGGCTTTCTGGGCAGCGATCTCCTCTGCGGTCAGGAAGCGGCCACCAGGGCCTCTGGGCCGACGCATGGCATGCTTGTGCCGGGATTCATGAAGATAGGGCTAGATGCGGATGAGATGGGCATATGGCGCAGATGTGCGAGTGCACGACCGACCTTTCTCTGACGCGAGAGCTTGTGTATCTCCTCAAGGCGAGCCCTAGCTACGCGGCGCTTTAGGATGCGGTAGTACTGTTTTGCATTGACATAGAGCGGCTCCTCGTCGATGGGCGCATCGTCCTGGATCTGGTCTACGGCGGGATCGGGCTCGCGGTGGTCCTGCTGGGGGGCCTCTGCGGGCGGGGGGTGCTGGATGAAGAGATGGGGTGATGCGGGGATGGGGGTGTGGACGGGGGAGGGGCGGGGGGACGAGTGTCGGGATGGGGGCTGGGAGGGCTGGTGTTGCTGGTAAAAGTACTGTTCTGTGGAATGAGAGTTAGTATGTTTGTGAATTGAAAGCAGGCGGACGTACGGTAGGGTTGATACGAGGAAGAGCTGAACAGCTGACCGACATCGTCCATGCCTACTGTGATTGGTCCTCGCTGCGTCGTCCACTCAGCACTGGCCTCGGACGCACCCAATGATATCCCCCCGCCCAGCACGTGACCTGTGTCTCCACGTGACTCGCCCCTACCCCCTCAACGCGCGACCCCGCGAATGATATTCACCACTGCGCACGCCACCATGTCCGAAGCTCAGCTCAAGGCCCTCAAGGTCGTCGAACTCAAGGACATCCTCACCTCCGCCAACGTCGCCCTCCACGGAAAGGCAAACAAGGCCGACCTCGTCGCAAAGATCCTCGCCTCCCCCGACGCTCTCCAGGTCTATCACGCGCGTCACACCCCGCAGGCACAGTCCAAGGACACTCCTCAACCCGCACCCCCCGCGGAAGAGAAACAGGTGGGTAGTGTTCCCCGCATATTTCTTTCTGTTGCTGACGCGTTTCAATAGGCACAGAATGACGAGTGCGCCTTCATCCCCTGCGCGCAAGCTGTCTCACTGACTTTCTCCACCAGCGTTGACAGCCAGACAACCGTAGCGACTGCCCCGGAGGCAAAGCCAGACTCCAAGTCTACACAACAATCTGCGCCGCCGGTCCCCGCCTCGAGTACCTCGCAAACGGAGGTCAGTATGCATTTACTATTTCCTAATGAGCCCTCTTTTGATTCGGACGACTCTAGAGTGCAACTCCCCAGCCAGCTGCCGATGCACCCAAATCCGCAGAAGAGATTGAAGCAGAAAAGCGCAAAGCTCGCGCAGCCCGCTTTGGCATCCCTCTGGTTGAACCGTCGAAACCACAGACAAAAACCGCGAGTCCGAAAAGTGCCCCGCCTCTGGAGGTTCGTGCCCGCTCTTTCGCGTTCTCTTCGTAGTGCTCACATCCTCTACCAGGACCCAGAGAAGCTGAAGGCGCGTGCAGCACGCTTTGGAATCAAGGATGCGCCACCAACTGCCAATGGCAAGAATAAGCGTGCCGCGCCTCCGTCTGCTGAAGTCGATGCTGAGGAACTGGAGCGTCGGCGAAAGCGGGCGGAACGATTTGGCATGGCTGTTTCCGTAAGTTTTCCATTTCTCTTCCCACCAGTGTCCTCGGAAGCTAATTGCTCCCCCACCTAGACGACATCATAATTTGTGGTCGTTATACCTTGTTCCTTTGTAATGCTGTGTATATCTAATTACTCTCCTTTCCTCTCAGTATGTGGCCAGAATATGATTTGATTGTCATGCTTTAGCGATGCTGCTACACCTCCAAGTAACTACAGGTCCTCCTACGTATGCGTATATACTGAGGTCAATTGCAATGGTGGGGAATAATGCTACAAAACAACAAGAATGGTACAAAGATAGCGATGGAATGCATATGGTGAAAAACACATAACCAAGAGATATGGGCAAACGGTATGATGGTACGAAATCAGAAGAACAATGAAGCATGCGTGACTTGAAATAGATACTTGACCTTAGTCCTCTGTGGCATCTGCAAAGGCATCTGCAGCACCAGTAGAAAGATCCTTCACCTTGGCCTCCTTGGAAATTTTGACTCGCTCCTTTTCCCAGATGGAGCGAATCTCCTCGTCCTTCACATCGTCCAAGCTCATATCTGAAGAAAGACCCAACCCCCGTATAACCTCCTCCATCCTAACGCTCTCCGCCATACGGACATCTTGTCCCCCACCCATGGCACTGGCACCAAAGGACTGGGCTCGTGCCAGTCCCCTCTTACCAGACGATTTGGTGGGTGTGCCAGGAAGCTTCCCCCCGAGACGCGATACAATGGACACCAAGCCCACGGTTTCGAGCATCCCCACAAGGTCGCTGAACTCGCTTCGGGAGACAGCTGTGAAGAGACCCCCATTGACAAGAGTCGAATAGTACGTGTGCAGTTGGTTCATGTCGATACCGGCAGGAGTCGAACTCGTAGGGGTAGATTGAGTACGTTTGACGGGTTGGGCACGTGCTGTGACACCGGTGAGGGTAAGACCATGTTCGAGACGATCATATGCAAGTTGGAGAGCAAGCAAAGCGAGACGGGCCTGGAGACCTAGGTTACGGATGCTGCGAACGACCTCATTGTTGCAGGATTTGTCTGCAGCTTTCGTGGAATTAGATGCCGATGGGACAGGACGAGACGTCGACGCAGCAGGTGCATACGCCTTGAGAGCCTCAATGACATGAGTAGGCGTTACTGCAGGGGTGGGCGCAGCCAAGGGATTGGGAGACGATACTGAGTTGACTGCAATATCGATGGCACCACGGAGAACCTCAAACAGGGCACGGACGTCTCCGGTTTGAGCCGCGATTTTCTTAGTTAAAAGAGTAAGGGTGGGGAGGGGAAGGAACTTCTTTGGGTCTTCCGAGGTAGTGGCTTCGTAGAGGGGGGCCAGACGTGCTTTCAAGATGGCCAGCAACTGCTCAGGAGAATAAGGAGCAAAATGGAGAGTGCGAACGTGCTTGGCGGATTGCACCGATAAAGTCGACGAGGAAGAGGAAGTCAACGTGTGAGTATTGGCAATACCAATGAGACGAATGAGCGAGGAGTGCTCCTGCACGAGGCTGAACAAGTTTGCGAGGGCCTGAGCAGAGGAGCCAATATGGTCGAGCTCATCCAAGAAGATGATACTGATGGACGCGTCAGACTCAGACATACGTCAGAGCACAAAGGAACTGTCTCACCATTTGGAACGCCTTTGAGACAACAACCGTCTGACGACTTCAAAGGCAGTCTCCTTCCCAGCCTTACCCCTACACTTAGGTTTGGTTATAGGTTCGTTACTGCCATTCAAGGCAGCAGAAAGTCGCGTCCACAACGCGTCGATACTATCCAGGGCCATGCAATTCACCGTGACCATAGCGATGGACGCGGCGTTTATCTCCGTGGCGAGATCACGGAGAAGTTCGTTTACAAGAGCGGTCTTTCCCGTACCGGGGGAACCGGAGACATACAGAACCGCAGGCTCCCGTTCGTCGTCGGGAGTCGTCTTGATCGCATCTTGCGTAATGAAGCTTTGCAGGTACTTTTTGAGCACCTCCCGCTCTTGATCGCGGCCAGCAATGGAAGTGGCGTTGTTGCACGTTGTACGAAGCAAGGCGCGCGCTCGAGAGGTAAGAGGGAGAAGCGCTGAGGGCGTTGGAGGAGGGGTAATGAGAGAAAGGCGGGAGAGCGTTGTCGCTGGTGTTCGAGGCGTTGTAGACAAATTAGACATCGAGGCATGCCTTCGAGGTGCTATACAAATCGTCAGCTTTGCTTGTTGTCTCATGCTTCACAATACGCCTTACTAGATCTGGACGACGCCACGAAAGCCTCAGTCGTCGTCCTGCGCAGCGACCTGGACGATGAGGGAGAATTGAAGACTTGACCACGGAAGGGAGGGATATTTTCTTTGTTTGACCCATCGTCCGTGACAGACGAGAGCCTCCTCATACGCTTGGGATTGGGCGATGTATCAGGGGTCATGGGCGAATAGTTCTGACCGGTTTCAGAAGTACACGATCCCTCAGAGGGAGCATGCCTCTTCCCCAGCACAGTATTACGAGTAACAGAACGAGTTTGCATGTTGAAAGGTTACTAAAAGTTAATAGCAAACCCGTGAAGGTGATAGAAGGAGTGAGGGAAGGAAATAGCGTTAATGAGCTCACAGGTTTAAACGAGCGTCGGAGTTGCTACGAAATTCAAAGCCCGACCAATCAACGCGTCCACCATCGCGACGCGTCGGCACGTGACACGCGCAAGCGCGTTGTTTAATGAGGCGCGTGACTTTCGCGCATCGCGGCGTCACGACTGTCACGGTTACAGTGTCACGCCTCGAATGCTTGCGGTGACGAGATCCCGTGACTACATTTGTGTCACGTCGTTGAACATATCAATGTATGTATAAAAAGTTGATCGACTGTCATCAACTTTATGCATAGTCAGCAACGGAGACTAATATCAATGACATCAAAGTTCAAACACGCTTCGCAGCCTTCATCAGCAAATTTGGGGAAACCTTGTCATGCGTTGTATCGCGTTACAAGGCTTGAAAACGTTATAATAATGGGGTTTTCTTGGAATTTAATGGAATGCGTTGCGAGGATCCAACAAAAAACGGCAACTCCTTGCAACGGGATGAAACTCAATCCGGCCCTTTTGACGATGCAATGCTTACAAGGCCTGACAAGGCTCAGAAGTCACGGTAACGATTTGCTGCTCGGCTCGCATCCTTTCGAGCGTTGTCAGGCATTGTCAGGTATTCTGCTGCACAATGTCTGGTATTAATTACTTTCCATTGATGGTGATATTAGATAACTGTGCTCATAATATTGAATCTAAAATACAAGACATATACATTTTGTGAATTACTTTACGCTGGTATCGGGACCGGTTTCAAGTCCCCTGCCAATATCGTTCTTGAAGACATGTATATGATATATCTGAGGAAGGACTCACGTGGTGTATCTGACTAGTACTTTTACCGCTCCTGGCTCGGCTCCCTCCTGCTGCAGAGCACAGAGCTGAGTCCACGAAGGTTCACAGTAGAGGTAGAACTCACCTGGATTTTGACCGAGTTGAGCATAAGCTTGTCAAACTCACCTGGGGAAAATGAAGAAAGAAGGAAATACATCCCGAGAAATTCACTTGGTACGGGTGCATGCCTTAGGGCGCGACTAATGAGGCAAGGACGCCGTATGTACTCACCGATGCGAGTCTGCTCTTAGGTGTACTCATGTGCTTTATGGTGTGGCTCACTGAGGACATTTGAACTTGCAAAGTACGCATCATCTCATCAAGGAGTCGGGGTTCAGCGGGCCAGCTTCGAGATAGGGGTATACAATCATCTGAGGAGTGGCTTGGTGACTGTTACCTTTAGACCGCAAGCAGTTGTTGGTGAGCCTGGATAATTCCATTCACATTGGAAATGGGGGAGGGGGAATGGAGAAGGTATACAGCGCAGGCATTCAAAAGGCAAGCAATTGCAGGGAAAAGAGATGGGGGCAGGGAATGAGTTGGACTTGACCGTTGACGACTCGGAGGAAGCTATATGACACATATTCCAGGGGACCGTGCCAACGGGGTCATGGGTTCATGTTAAATCTCGTTGCATACGATGACCAGTGCTGATAAGCTGTTCGATGCATAGAAAGGCCTTGCAAGCCATTTTCATGACTTGCGAGCGAACGAAAGGTCTTGTCATTTATGGTAAGGGGCGCCTCTCCTTCCGAAACTTCGCAAGGGGTCACCTCGCGCGCACTATTTTGCTGATGTTGAAGCTTGAAGCTTTGTTGTCATTGAAGCCTAAGCTTCACGAGTGCTTGCCCCCTTATGTCCGCCGGACGGTATTAGTGCGGCCTGTGCGCGCAGGTGTGGACGTGCACATTGCCCTACCCGCAGGTAAGTAAAGTTGCGGTGAAAACTACTATAATCCATAGTACTGAGACGATTCAAGGAGATTTTCCCAGTAGTAGCACGTCCATAGCTTATGCACGGCTGTGGGAGTAATTTGGTGTGAACTGTCCTTAGATATAGCCTTGGTATGTATCTTCGCAAGATGAATATCTATTCTCTCATCGGCATGCTCTTGCAATACATATCGGCCATACCGAAGTCTTGTTGACAGGGCTTCTTCTGGTTCCGATTTTCTCAAGATCCCTCGAGGGTATCCCGTGCTATGCTGTGCCTCCCTCCACCCTTCGATTCCTGGGAGGAACGCTTGCGCTTAGTGGGGAGCCATGTCTTCTGAGCTCCGCTCATGTCAAGTCCCATCTTGCTCTCATGAACATTTGTAGCACTCGCTCTATTGCGTGGGCTGTCTCTGTGGCCTTAGTGGTCTTACAGCTTGCCTACAGCGCACATGCAGTGACCACGGCAAGCAGCACGCCACGACCGTCCCAAACAGGGTATATTTTCTGGCCCTGTAGTCAGATTGAATAAGGAATGCCCGCGCTGACGCAAGCCCTCGATTCGCAGGAATGACGAAGACACGGATGACGATGGTGAGGACGGTCCCGTTACTCACACTCGGACGCGAGGACAGTCTACGCCATCTCGAAGCGACGATGCAACGCCCAGTGTAACGAGCAGTACATCTAGCTCGCCTGTCGGAGTTGTGAATGACACCCATCAGAGCGGATTGTCAGGAGGGGCCATCGCTGGTATTGTGATTGGTATACGTGGGTGTGATGTGTTCTGTTACATTTCATACATACTGAATGTTCTTCAGTCATTGTGTCTGGTCTAGTAGCCCTACTATTGTTCTATTGGTGTGGCTGGGGATATCGACGAAAGCCGTTGGCACGAGAGGAAGCCGGTGGCGTGGATACCTCCTTAATCAACTCCAAACTCTTGCCAGCGGACGCCTCACAAGCGGAGCGTCCGCTGCCTTCGTTGCCTGTCAGTGGCCCTCGGTCGTTGCATGACGAACACGCACCAAGCGGAACTCCGTTAACTGGAGGACACACGCTCTCGGCTTCACAATCCACCCTCCCTAACCCATTCGATTCCAGCTTCATCCCAATATCATTCTCAGGGACCGAGCAGACAGCCCGCGAAGCTGGCTTGCTACCCACAAGTGAACAGCTTCGGGCGAGTCGTCCTCAGTCGGATGCCACCTCCTTCAACAACTTGGCATCGTCTTCAGGAGCCTTGGAAGCTATCGGAGGTAGATTATCAATAGTCAGTTCTGCGCATTCCCACGGTGCTCTTCCAGTTGGCAGTGAAGGCGCACGAATGGCAGAGTACCAGAAAAGATTGGAGATTCACCATCATAAAGAGAGCTTCGATACGTGGAACGGAGTACCGCCCGTTCCAGCTGAACCGCCGCCTCGTTATAGCGTCAATGAAGAGGTGGGAGAGGGTAGTGAGGTCATTCCCGGAACTGTAGAAACCAGGGGCGCAGAAGAGAGCCGAGAGAGGACTTTGGACTAAGACAATCTTACCAGCACACTATGGAATACGGACATAGCTTGTTACGGTGTGTGTGATACGGATACTATCTATTCTTTCGCAAAAGGGCAACTGAGAGTATCAAGAGATTACGCATCGTGCATGGGAGAGTAGGTCAGTTCTCGGCATCCGAAAGCGCACTTCCGATTTTCCTGACAATGTAGACCATGAGTCGGTTTCCGCTGATCTGGTATATAGTCAGTGTTGGTAGATTTGGAAAACGTCTTGTTATCCTTGCTTACCTTGCTGTCAGGGCTACTTACATCCTTGGTAAAGGCTAGGACCTCAATCTCGGCTTTTCGTCGAATGAAGAGCATCCGCTGTAGTTCCTTCCTACTACATGGTGAGTTCAAACACTGCTCGAGTTTGATGGATAGACGTACTTCCACCTCAACGGCAGGTAGGGTCGAGTCAGCATTACTCGGGCCTGTACGTGCAATAATATGGGTGATTTATCTGGCAATTGGAATGAGTCGCTGACCTTTTTCTCGTCGTGCTTTGTTAGAGGAAGGAAGTGATCATAATCAATTCCAGAGCTGATGAAGCCGTTGCATCAACCCTATCCATAGTGGTAACACAAGACAAGGTAGACCTACCTGACCAAATCATTTCCGATGACACCCGCCCATCGTATCCGCGTCGCAGTCAGTAGATCGTTTTCGTGTAACATACTGCTACTTCCGTATCTATAAACAGACAGAATATCAAGGCCGTATGGATCGCCGTCTACAAATCCTAATATCGGGACCCTGTAGTCATCCAAGTGTGAAGAAATGGTTCGCTCTGAGCACACGAAGCTTACCTGGAGGGAAGATTCCTTGATAATGTACTGACAAGTTGACGGGTTGCAATGTCAGGATAGCCTTTACCCTTCAACTACCTGTAAGATGCACGACTTTCCAACATGCCGAAAATATGGCTCACGGTGATCATGATTCCGAGTCCGGGTAAGGCAGGGTGATTCGTTAAGTGAAGATGTACAAGTGTCTGGAAGACCGCCTGGACGATGTGCTCTTGTTAGTGACTGGGAAAATCGTCCCGCTCAGTGCTTACCTCTTTCTCAACGACCAGTACCCAAGATAACTTGTCGTCAACATCAAACCGCTCGATGTCCTCGGCAACGGGTATGAGGCAACTCTGAACGTCTATTAAGATTCTGATCATCCAGTGTAAGCGAATAGACCACGAACCTCACTGTCGGCTCCACATACTCGTTCGCCTGAGTGCATGTATATAACTAGTGCAGAACCGCAGAAAAGTCCCTTTGGTGAAGCTCTCTGGTTAAACAGGTTATATGCGTTAGACATGATAGTAACCCATGAGATGTACACATAGGTCTTACCACATGCAGTTCGCCGCGCGACAGTCCCACTGTAGCAGCGATATCATCCACGAGCTGGAAGTTAAAGGGTCATGCACCGTATAAACAGATGAGTAGCTATAACTTTCCTTGTCCACGACTGATTGAGTCTTAAACAATCCTACATCCCGGTAATATATGTCGCTAAACGTAACATTCCATGAAACTGGCCCAAATGGGTTGAGACGACTCGGAATTTACAGTACCGTTTGGTAATCGGTACATCCTCGTGCAAGGCTTCGTGCGCAGTGTCAATTACCCTGAACAAGCGAGCTGAGGGTCAAGATAGGTCAACGTTTGAACCTCAGGTAACAACTTATTTATACCCATGGATAGGTGGTTATTACGACTCGTTTTCTGAGGAAAGGCTATAGTCTTCAGCGTCGGACTGCATATAGTTCAATATCCTGCCATTCGTTGAGTCGAAAAACTGACCTATCTGCGCTATTCATATTCGTCCGACTGACAAGGTCGATACCAGCGACCAGCCCTGTCTTGCATTCGTCATTCAAGCTGGAGGTAAGTCGTGTCAGGAAGCTCAAAGCTAAAGACTCCAATTCTTCCGCTGCGCTTGAGCTACTGGCGTATGTCAGAAAGGACTGCCGGGATGCCAGAGCAAAGGGTATCAAACATTTCCTGGGGTAGTGTTCGTAGGTCACCTTGTGGGTTGGAGCACACGTAGCTTGCTTCAGAGTGGGCATATGTGTCGGTCATCTGGGACTCCGAAAGTGATACTGAACTTCAAAGGCATACCTTGGCCACTACAGTAGCGCGAATCGTCACTACCATGTGAGTGTGACAGGCGCGACGCGTGACAAGCAAGCAAATAGATGAGATTCGAGACAGCAAATGCGCAGATGAAGATACAGCGGAGCAGGCGAGGCAGACAAACATCAGGTCCAATTCTCAACAGTAAGGTCAAACCATTCCGGGATCTTGCTCCAGAATTCTTCTCTCGCAGCCTGCACCACAGAACCAAATTCTAATCTACAAGCCTCACAAGCCCTGAAGGCAGATTTGTTGTCCGTTCCAGGGGAGTCGTCGCGTGTTTGCATGAGAAGACTGTCGGCAATAGCGAAGAGAGGATCCGAATTCAAGTTAAGCACCAGACCATTGGAATCTCGAAGAATGCCCAGCGTGATTGTTTCGAAGGCCACTTGGCAATTGCGCTTGCGAGAAGGCTGAGCCTCGTTTCTATATATGCACCACTTGGCTGGCATTCGACCTTCAAGCTCATTCACAATGAACGTGGAGAAGTATCTAGCTGATTGCTCTTTGCCCTTCAGCACCTTGTAGACATTTGCCGCCGAGAGAACATAGATCGCTGACGTGCTGGGATCAGTGTAAGGCGCCACGAGCTGACTGGGGAGATAACGGGATAGATCATAGAAGGCCGATGGAAGCAGCTCAGGTGCGTTGATGACTTCAGCGAGAGCGATTATCACGCTTTCAGCGGTAGATCAGCATTGGCAGCAGTCATGAGTGGATGGGGTAGGCTTACTTGGGATGAGGCAGAGATGGACGAGGGACATATACTCCATCTGCGTTTGTAGCTTTCTTTTCCCGGGCCTCCCATTGAGCCAGCGTGCGAGGCCAGGACATCCCGAGGCGACGCAGAACTTCCGCGCGAAGAGTAGTAATATCATATCGCGTTGAGAGTGTCAGGAGAGCGTAAGTGATTTGGAAGTCGTTGCCGTCCAGGCTAACAGGAAGCCTAGGAAATGCTTAAGAATCTACTGAACATCGATGAAAGTGAACGTACCCATATAAAACACGGAGAAAACAAGAGACATCTTGAGGCGGGTACGGGATGGAGAGTACCGGGCGTCCTTCAAGGACGGGGCACGCCGAGTCGTTGGTCAATTCATCAATCGCTTGCTTCAGTGATGGGGAATGGTGGCATAGGACACCTTTGTGGACGAGGAAGTAGTTGTGTCCGGCGAGCACGGCAAGATTGCCGTCGTCGAAGGAGAGGTCGGGATGACGGACGGGCACCTGATACTCAGCGAGTGTGGACACGGTGCAGCGGTTGGAGCTGAACTCTGAGGCGTCGTCCTGTTTCATAGTGAGAGTCATGGTCTACACCGTCGCACAGTCCGACATGTCACTATATAAAAGACTGTTGAGAGGTCAGCCAGGGCAGGCTGACAGTGACCGCCGCTGACCATTCGAATACTGACCATCGTGTCTCGCCGCTCTAAGGTGTATACGAAGATGCCACGCCGATGGATATGACACCACATTGGTTGTCGCAGATATGACACGTTAAAGTTAGTTAACGGTTGAAATGGTACCTGAACAAGCGTACATTGCTCGAGTTGCGCGCGGTACTGACGGTCTTCATGAACGTGGGAAAGCTGGGATGGAGCGTTTGGTAGCGAACTCGAAGCAGAGCGTGACGTCTCCCCCTTGCACACGAACACCGTCGTCGTCGTCGTCAACGTCCCCTACCCTCCCCAGCATCCATGTCTGAAGCATCCGCACCAGCCCAGCGCATTGTCCCAGGCGCACCTCCCCCGCCGCCCCCGTCCAAGAGCCAGAAGAAGAAGCGCAAGACAGCAAAGACCAACAAGTCTTCGGACGACGGTCACGTCGACATCCCCGACCCCAAATCTGCCGCCCTGGTAGAGCAGGCTCCAAAAGCTGACGACGTCGCGGAGGGTCATGTTGCCCCCCAGCTCACCGTGCAGCCTTCTGAAAGTGTTGCAGGCCCTGCAACTCCCCTTGCAGAGGGCTCTCACAAGGCCAGCCCTCTTGTTGACATGCTTAACAAGCGTATCAAGGCCACCAACAAGAAAATCGTTCGTGGCCATTCTTGTTACCGTACCTCGTCTATTCTGACGTTCTATGTAGACTCGTATTCAAAGCTATTCCACCACACCCGTGGAGAAGCTCAACGATGACCAGAAGCGGAGCCTCAAAACGCTGCCCATTCTTGAAGGTATCCATAAAGAGTTGGAGGAAGTTCGTCGAGCAGTGGAAGTGGGTACATAGCTCAACGGCAAGTACTTGGCCTGACTTTCCCTATTCTTTCACAGCAACACGAAGCCGAACATGCCCAAGAGTTGCTTTTCAAGCAACAGGAGCTCGAACGAGCACAAGTACAACGCATCAAAGAAGCTGTAACTGCTGCCGAGGTACTTATGATTCCCCTTTATACCCTCATACTGGAAATCATTATTTATTGTGCAGTCCGCCCAACGTCGGCTGGTCGTGGATCTGCTCAGTTTTATCCGTCTACATTCACATCTAGTAGGCGGTCATCCAGCGGCACTTGCTCTCAATCTCAGTGACCTCGAAGGATCCGCTGTCCTTGCTGCTAATGAAGTGTTATTCGGCGAAGATTTGCAAAGCAGAGCAGACTTCATCGACGGCTTCTTCTCTTCTGAGGGGCTTTTCCGTGACGTTTCATGCAAGTATCCATGCGCAACTTGGCCCATCTGTTACTCACGTGCTTCCAAATAGTCTCACGTCTCTTGGAGATAGTTCAATTGTTCATGAATCCCCCTCAGCCGCCTACGCCAGAGCCGGAGCCTGCTGCGTCTCTAGTACACGAGGAACCTACTCCTGTTCCAGATCTATCCGTTGGTGGATTGCCGTCTGCCATCGGTAACTCTGGTAGCTTCCGCTTTGTGGTCGACGACGAACTTGAAGCTGAAGAGCAGAACCCTGAGCCTGCATTGGAGCAGTCTACGGAATGGGTTCACGTACACGGGGAAGAAACTGGACCTGTTCAGTCCGCTGAGGTTGAAGTATCCGAAACGATTACGGCTGTTGAAGTCAACGGCCATACTCTCGTGGAGGACACCGTTGCCGTCACAACAACAACAGAAGTCAGTACACCTTGTCCCTGGTATGCATTAAGTATACCCAGTTGACGTCCATTGAAAGGTTCCTGAACCCGCCGCAAACCAAGCCATCAACTGGGCTGACGAAGATGAAGGTGGTTTGCCTTCCATTGGCTCTCTTCATGCTAGATTTGGTAGCACAGAAGAATCACAAGAAAGCCCCGGTGTCTCTACACCTACCGTTGGTGAGAACGTGAGCGGACCCAGTGCACCTGCTGAGGAGGATGGCTTCACCGCGACTGCTCCTCGTGCCAGAGGGAGAGGCCGAGGTCAGCACAGAGGTGAGCGCGGTGGTCACAGGGGTGGTTTGAGAGGTGGTGAGCGCGGTAGTTTCCGAGGCGGTGACAGAGGTTTCCGTGGTGGTCATCGCGGCGGTGAACGCGGAGGTTAGTAGACTGTTTTGTATTAGCGGAGGAACCTTTGACGTATGTATTGTCCTGCAGGTTACCGCGGCAGGCCCAACGGAGATTGGCGAGGTGCTGACGGGGAGTTCCGCGGGAGAGGTCGCGGTCGCGGTAGGGGTAAGTCCAACATACTCACTCGACTATCTATTGTGTAACCAGTATCCCCATACATAGGTGGCTTTCAGGAAGGCCGCGGAGCGGCCGTAGCTGCATCTTCATAAAGTTGGCATGTCGCCGACTTCATATTGTATCAAAATTCTGTACTTCATCGCACTGGGTAAGTTGACGGGTGTCTTCAATGATGAAATTGGTAGAGAAGTCGTGAAAAAATTCTAAATTTATTCAAGGTGTTGAAGAAATGGAGTGAAAATTGGGGAAATTGAAACAAAAACACCATTTCTTCAACAATTTCATGAGATCACGTGACTGAAGAAATTGGTCGACTTATGCAGTGTCGTACTCTGATCCTGTTGTACGCTCGATGTGTACTTTGTTCCCACCGCTCATGATGTACAACACGTCATTTTCTGAGAACACTGGGTATGTGAAAGCCACGCGATATGGTAGCAGAAGTGCGTGCGGCAATAGATTCGTGAGCAGCATATAGTATACAGGAAGCATGCGTATAATATATAAGTACAGAGTCAAAGAGCCCTGGAAGAAAAATGTCACAAAAACTTATCGGTGCATCAACTGTGTCCTGAGTGTTTCTTCATCCATCGGTGGGCGATTACCACCTTTGGCGCGCATCTTACACAGTGGACAAAGTCGGATGAATATCTCCACCATTGGCAATGTTATGGTAGCCTAGATCATTCCGTGAGTCTATAGTTGTCTGGAATGTAATTGATCACCTACAATGCCGATCCTGCGTGCTTCATAAAGCATAGTGGAAGTTGACCCGTGATTCCTGTGAGTGAAAACTAGGATGTCGTAGATTTGCGGCTGAACTGGCACTCTCTCGAACACTGCAGCTGGTTCCAGTGTAGTGCTGTCGTCATCCTTACTTTCCACGACCTGCTCGCCATCTTCCCCGTCCGTTTTGGATATATAATCGGCCCTCAGTCTCTCTTCGTCAGCCGAGTTCATGCTGTAGAATGCATCGCGAGGGAGAATAATCAGATGATTCTTCCTGGACCCTGCACGGGCATGATGACAGCTGGCCCATGTTCGCATTCGGGGTGGTAGGTCCGACACAGTACCTTCCGCCACTGCTCGAGACAAATTAGCGTACGAATCGGTAGGAAACGTAGCTGTTTCGCGTAATTCGGGGGCTAGACCGGTGATAAACCTATTCAGGGCTTCATCGAACGAATGTCGGCTAGGCATCTCAATTGCATTCACAGTCCGTAGAGCATGAATGACCACTCCGGGAAGTGGTGCATATGCGTGGTGCGTCCAAGGATCGATGTGGGGTGTCGTAACAATCATGCCCTGGTGGTATATAGCGGCGCGTGAGGAAGGTTTCAAGAAATGTCATGACTTCACCTACCCATAGTAAGCTCCCATCACCCGACTGGTGGTATATGTCAGAATCTATTTGCATGGTATCGTCCCCATCGAGAGGTGGTGTACGGGGAGGCACGTATTGTCGGATTTGTGGCTCTATTCGACAGTAAAATTGATGAGACTTAAGCCCACAACAAAGAAATTGCATCCTCACCTGCATCACCAGATCCTGGACTACCGCTTCCTTGACCTGATGGTATGTCGGAGACCAAGAAGGAGGCGGTTTTAGCAGCATAAGGCGCAACGGGTCGATCGCGAGCATTGTTGTGATCTGACGGAACCTTGTGACGCTTCTTCGGAGTGTAATTGCATTCCGACTCGTTGTCCTCATTACAATGGTTACAAACAGGTAGATTGCGGTCGCACTATCCATTGGGGTTAGAGAGCACATCCCGGGATAGTGCTATAAACAGACCTTGAGGTTCTTGAGACGACAACGATCACATCTTGGGATGCCCCTATGAGCCGGTGTGGGCAATGGAGTATACTTGCATTCACGACCATTGGCCCATGCGCAATGGTTGCACTGAGGTAGAACCCTGTCACACTACCCAAGAGAAAACGTATGAGGGACGCCACTAAGGAAGTTGGAAGTGCGACACACTTTTAGGTTATTTAAACGGCAGTGATCACATCTAGGTTTCCCTCTCCTCCCTTTCCACTGTGACTGCCGAGCCATATATACTTTGGGATTGGGGATTCTGATAGTTAGTTGACTGTCGTCGCCAGAGTCTCCTACGGAGTCGGTGCCTTCCGGTGAGTCAGCCATAAAGAAAGATACGGTAAGGATATTCGTAGGACTACGCTTCTAAGCGTATGTCCGTGCATATAAGTCGAAAATATGATTTGGTCAGTATGTCCTGCGATGGAACAAGAATACGAGGGCATGATCACGTACGACGGAGAAGTGGTGGATTTGGCAAAAATTGGGCTGGGGTGTTCTATCGACGGTAAGCAATGATACAGCGCACGACTAATGTTGTTGCAAACGAACGGAGGAAGATTGCAACCTCAGGAGAGGTGTGCAAGTGTGCACGCAAGTTTACTTTGTTTACAGGTAAGAAACCAAATTGGGCGACATCCAACTTGGTGAGAAGTGTGACTGTGACACGTGTCGCCCGAAAAGGCAACAAGGTTCGGAAAATTTCCTCCTCGCCATTCACCGCCTGGTATGTAAGGAGTCTCGGGCTCAATGGTCTATCTCTACGCTCTCAGTGGATGTCCAGCACACGCATATGCTCTATAGCACGCTTTTGCCCAACGTAGCTCATGCTACATCGACCTTGCATGGACGGCGACCTCTGCAAGGAGCCGCATTCCACCTTGCCTTATATAGGTTGCTGAGTACCATTTGAAGGATCAAGCTTCTTGACCATATGGACCAACTTCAACCGTAAGGAATGCACTGTGAATACCAATCAGCAGACCGTGCGCACCCATTAGGCGAGATCAGACACTTGGCTTGGTGATGAATCATGCCCTCTATTACACCCAATTTGCAAGCAATGGGGGTGACCGGGTAACTAGGCTTTCGGTTCCTTTCCAGACAGAAATGCTTCCCTGCAATGTTCACAACGTTCGTGACCGCTCACAAACGTGGCGGACGCGGATGCTGCTTGAGAACACCAGGTTCCATATGGGATACTCTCACTTTTCGCGTGGATGCCCCACTGAGCGGGGGTCCATGCTCGCTCTCTATCAAGAAGTTGCCTATACTTGGTGCAGAGCCAAGTCCATCATGTGGTACCCATTCGAAACCAACACAGTGACTTCGCCTCCGGCTGTCTCTCCCATGTTCGTCGGTATGGAACCGCGTGAAGTGTCGATTCCTGTGCTATATAAGAGCATCCCCTTCTGCGAATACACCCAGGCAGCTCTTCCCTCGTCTTCCTGCTCGCTCTTCGCTCATGATGTTTTTCACCAGTATTTTGCTCGGACTTTTCGCAATTCCCGCAGGATACTCCAGAGTCGTGAGCAGGACCTGTGACGCAGGCGTCGCCTTCTTCGACCCAACCAAGGGCGGAGGTTCATGGCTGGACAACGCCGGAGGGGGTGGTGGGGAACCGCTGAACGTATGCACTCATCTCTTGAACACTTCTCATAACAAGCAGTGACAGATTTAACACGCCAGGTAATCGTCTCAGGACTAAGTTCTCCTGGGGTCTTGACAGATGATGGAATCGTCAATTATGCGCGTGCGATTGGCTTGTGAGTCTGACATCTTGATTCATAATGGTCCATTCATAGGTTTGACCTCGAGAATAGCTCGACAGAGTGCTTCGGTATTCATCTCGGGGATCCGCAAAGCGCGAATCTTGGAGACGGCCACGGCGCTGTAAATCAGACGATCGAATTACGCCAGGACTTCGGTGATGCCAATGCTGGAACTTGCTTGGAGAGCCTGGTTGGTGGCAATCACTTCAGGTATTCGTTTGGCCGGGCTGTTGAATCGAACCGTTGCTAACGCTCCTCATACTTAGGGTATGGCGGCAGAACGGCCCCACCGCCAACAGTGGCGCTTTATTCTTGGCGTGAGTATCAAGCATCTCGACCCATGTCAAGTTCTGAAGTAGGCCCAATAGTGTATCGCAGGAGGAGGATGTTACGCAAGGACACACAATTTCGCCCGATGGCTACGACGTTGGCAGGTGCGTGGATGTCATGCACTGTTCACTCATGTCTTCATAGGCCCTGTTGTCAGAGATGCCCTGGCTAGTGCTGCTCAAGGAACCAAGTCGTTTGGTGGTGTAACATACCAGACCACTGTAGAACGCCTCGAGAATCAGATGCCCGCTGGTGCCAATGGCGTGAACCATGGTGAGTTTTGATGCCGAAAGCGTGGTTGCACATGCTCATCACGCACTTACAGGCATTGCGGTCGATGGCACCGTTGTCCTATTGACGGTGACCATCCAGTGACATGTTTTTCTCACTCAGCGTAGTGACTGGTTCGATTTATTTATTGTTACGACTCAATAACGACCATGACCGTAGGGGACTGCTTCCAATACCCAAATTTGTTACTTTTCCCTGTTAATATTTATACAAGCGAGTGTCCGTAGCTGATGGATCCGTTGAGAACGAGAAAAGAGAACTGTCCCTTGGCAATTACAAAAAAGGCACAACCTATGGCTCACGAACCATACTCATCGTGGTCAACCCATTCCTCCCATCGAATGTCATCGCCCGCGCCAGAGGATCTCCGACCAGCACTCCTTTCGCGAGGAGTCTCGAGCTGCTGCAGGGCATCCCACCCTGCGCGTTCCGCTGACACCTCCTGCTTCGTACGACGCCGAACGCGCGACAATACGTGATCCAATTGGATGAAATTCGAATCATCCATTGCATACTTGCGATGTCTTCGGCTATTAGCATGCTGAGGGATGGCGTCAGTGGATTTGCTGCATCGACATGAGGGAGATCGCTTACGTCGTGGAAGTCTTCGAACTTCATGCGACAGCTTTCGCAGTATCCCGGTTTCACCCCTTCCTCGCGCTTGGGCAACCGAAGAGTGTTCGTGCTGCGACTCTTGCGGAGGTGCGCTCTATCTGGAATGGATGGCGGAGGACCCATGGCATTCTCTTTATGACCAGCCGAGGTCGTAGAGATCTTGCGGGACGTCGTCACTTGGCTTCTCAATCGTCTGGCTAACGAGGCTGACACCATGGGTAGACGGAAGTTATGTCCCGCGGTAGACGTCGTACCAACATTGGACGTCACACTAACACTGTTTCCCGAAGCTGCCATGTATGCGCCGGACGCCAGGAATCCCGACGCATTGACCGACTCGGGGGCGTCGCCATCACCGTCACCGAATTCCGCGTCCAGATCTATGAAGCCTCCTTGCATGCCTTCTGGCAATGACGTCCGGCGATGTAAATTAACCATCGACACAGACCTGCGAAGATCGCCCTGCCGCGTTAAGATTCGCTGCTCTGCTCTGCGCTGTCGTTCGATCTCCAACCACTTGGTTCGGCGTCTTTCACGGTCTCGGACGCGCTCTTCGACGGCCTTGTCAGCTCGCTCGCGCCGCCGCTCCTCTTTCTCGTTGTATTCGTAGAACGGGTTACGCGCACGGGGATCACAGTACAGCACCGGCCACGTCCCGTGCTCCTTTCCATCGCGACCCTTCTGCACAGGATACTCCATTGCAGCGATTGTGGCGAGTTTCTGATGCATGTCTTCCACGAGGACAAAATAGCTAGACCTAGAAAAATATACGTAGTCGCTCCGTTTCGCAGAAGAGACCTCCTGCTCCAGAGTACCGTGTATCCGTTCCGATTCCAGTAGTCGAGTCAAAGAGCGTTCTCGACCTGTCTCGGCGGCAGAAAGGTGTTGAATGGTCGAAGGCACTTTGTGAGATGTCGAGGAGGGCAGTGGTAATGCTTCACATCGCTCGAGTACGCTTTGAAGCTTGATGGGATGCCAAACCTTCATATCAAAACTAATAGCCTTCTGAATCAAGTGGTCGGCTCCTGCGGAGACAGCGTCTTTTGCTCCCCTACAGTCGACATACATCAGAATGGGATCGAATGAGATGACATCTTTGGATAACACACCTGTTCTTGAGCTTGATTGGACTGCGTAGTAATGCCGCAGAGCGATCGTGTGTTTTCGAGAGATTATTTTCTTTGTTCGCGAAGGGCTCTTCGGCTCGCAGGGAGACCAAATGGGTTACATCTTTAGAGAAGAACTCCTCTACGCGCTGTGGGTAAGGCGGGTTAGATCGGCAGAGACGAAGGACATGATGTCTCGACTCACTGCACCCAAGAAGGTTACTGAGGCTGCGAGCTGCTCGCGAAGGGAGATTTCATCTGGATGCAGCGAGTCCATGTCAAAGTAAAACACCCAGCTCGGGAAAGCACGCGTATACTTGAGCTTGAACTCGCTGTCTCGCTCATTGCGCCTGCGCTCCTTGTCCTTTCTCGCATCTTCGCGAGACGGGGCATTCGCGGCGAGCTCGATCGCCTTTGCTCGCTTGACAGACTGCGTAGTGGACGGATCGGGGGAGCGAGATCGTTTCGTCGAGCCGGCTCTGTGTCCATTGTGATGTGCGGGGGGAGAACGCGTGAGCTGGTGAGAGTGCGCGCGATTGGTGAGTGGGTTGCGAATGACGGTGGCCATGGAGGACGCAACGGTAGAGAAGAAGGATAAAATACACGGGGGTCTTGTGGCTGCTGCAGGGGGTGCAAGAAGTATGCAAGAAAGAGGCAGCACAAGTCGCGTCTGAGTAACACGCTCGAACTTTGTCCGTTTGGCCCGCCACGCGCCCGGGCGCTACAAGCACGAGGCCTGATGTTGATATTGGAAACAGTGGGATGCTCTGGGATGGTCTCGTGGCTTGACCACTTTGCCAACTGCCTCCCTATCTTGTTTGCCTGAGCAATAAAAACAGCAAACCTCAGGCATACACCGCTCCGTATCGACGAGGACAGTCGGAGGACCCCGCTTGCGCGTCTCACGTGATCGTGTCGGCGCGATCAACAACCCCATCCTGCGCGTCGCGACTCGCCGTTCTCTGTTCGACGTCCAACGTTCAGTACTTTCAGTGTTCATCTGGTCCGTGAACTATGGAGCCATTTCTCCCGTCCGTCATCCACTCGGAACAAGACTCCGTCGACCTCTCACTCAATGAGCTATCTGATCTTCCCCGCCCCCCGCATATACCCCCTCTGCCCGCGCAACCTCTGAACCCGATTCTCTCTCATCTTCAAGCAAAGAGGCGCGACGACGATGACGCCCCAGATGTCCGGCCGTCTTTGGGTGGAATGCAGCATGCGCCTCCTGATACAGACCTCTTGCCCATTGCTCTGAATCACTCCTTGGGCATACTACATGGATCCACCTTTGGTCAACTCGCGGTGAGCTTACTGGTAATGTGTGTGTATTTCTGCCGAACTAATCGAGCTGCAGCAATCTTCCGGTGTATCCTGGGATACGAAAACATCACCGGCATTCATTGTTGGTTCACCATCGTGCTGGTCACTGTCTGAGCAAAGCTGTCTGCAAGTGTCTCTATTGCAATCGAGGTATAGCATATTTAACTCTGGCGCGTATGGATTAGCCTAACTGTACTTGATAAGAATGCAGTCTGCTCATCTCGATCATGCCGTTACCATCCGATATACAACCCCGGAAGACCTTGTGGTACATCTTCGCTTGCTTCTGAACGGTCTCTCAAGTTCTTTATATATATGGGACGCAGACGCGAGTCAATTCGTTCTCACTGGTATCAACACACGGTCAAGAGGCGTTGTGCAGATAAGGGATACACTACAAGTCGTACCATCGAGGTCTGATACTTCCCTCTCTGAGCTGCTTGTATGCTCACATCTGCGTGATGCAGTGTCCTGGATGGTTTTGCAAGGATTGGAACAGCGATACATCGAGTAAGACACTTTGTATCTCAAGCACACCACAGGTAAGCAATACATTGTTCGTCCATTATCTTTCTTAACATCGACAATAGTTCCCAACACCCCGTCTTGCATTCCTTCACATATGCGACTGCCTCTGCCTTGGACTTTCTCGCCGAGTCCTTATCCCAGTCTTCTCTGTGGTCTGAACAATCACCAAGCGCAATCGTGGAGGACCTGATATCCCTTTCATTTGCGTATGTAGATCGCAGAGATGTGGCTGAGCAGCTATCTGAGCTATGTGAAAAGGTACGCCGACGCGGTATATGCTATCACGCAAATCACTCATGTCATGTGTAGGCAATGGTACTTAGC
The DNA here is from genome assembly GCA_022160315.1 of Panus rudis PR-1116 ss-1. Classification (NCBI taxonomy): domain Eukaryota; kingdom Fungi; phylum Basidiomycota; class Agaricomycetes; order Polyporales; family Panaceae; genus Panus; species Panus rudis. The sequence goes on along the minus strand of MU275159.1, from coordinate 19,931 downwards.
GACAGCATATCATCCCCACATAAAGCCGCCGTCGCACTCCTCTCCTACCTATACGATCGCGTAGATGAATGTTTCTCTACGCGGACTCCGCAGCACTTAACCGCGCAAGTCGCATTTCTGCTAACGGTATCAAGTGTGCCCTATTTCCGCGACGTGGGTGCCTCAATAGGCTACTATGCTGAAAACGCTCTCTCGAGCGGTCTTCCTGAGCAGTCCAAGCACCGGGAGCACCCATCCTTCTTTTCGAAGCAGATGGCTGAAGAGATTTGGAGCGCCCAACAATCGGTGGCTTTCCTGCAAATTGCCAACCCTGAACATCCCCTTCTACGAGTCAAGCATGCACTGTCTGTTCAATGGCATTGGTCATTATCATCTCCGATTCAGCCTGACAGCGGTCCTATATCCCCACTGATGTCATCAACGTCACGAATTCAACAGCCTGCCTATGTGAGGGAATTACGAGGCCTTTCTTCTTTCGACTCCGTTCCTATCACTGTGCACGCACAAACAAGGTTACCTTGGAGGCTTGGAGACGAGTACAGAAGATTCAGCAAGGACTTCCCCCGCTCACTTCCCCCATCGCTTCCAACCTTAGACAATCTGAGCACGGTGGTCCTGAGACCATTGAAGTTGCATGCTCAACTTCTCTCCAGAACTCTACTAGACATGCTTCTCTCTCCGACCAGCGATTATTGCATTCTCCCACATCTGCAGCTACTCCACTCGTATCTTCTTGTGACATCTGGTGCATTACAAGAACAGCTTCAGAAGACCCTATTTGACACCAAATCTCCGCCGAACCAGCTGTCTAATCATACCTTCATTGGTTTATCTCCAGAACTCACCGTGGATGGTAGCTGGCCACCTGCAGGTGCCAATCTGGCTTTCATTCTGAGAAGAGTGCTAGTAGATGCCCTGATGAATGAATATCATCCTAATCAAAGCTTATATCATCAACTTCCTGAAGCTGAATGGAGACTCGGGTTTGCTATCAGACATCTGGATAGTGATATAGCTGATAACATTGATCCAAATAGTAAGTTGGTCATATTGTCAATGTTATCTCCATACTCAATCTTTCTAAATCTATATCAAAACAAAATAGCAATCCAGTAAGTGTGGTGATCACTTGAGTGACATGCACATTCACTAATATTATTCTATAGAGCTTTGGATTTTCTATATCTTGACTATCAACCACCCAAACCATTTGATACCATTCTTTCTGCATTCATGCTTTCAAGATATCATCGAGTTTTCACACTCAATCTGAGATTACTTCGAGGTAAGAATAGTTCTAATATAGAAAACTGTGAATGCTCAGCCTCAAATTTTTAGTTAAACATGCACTGTCTTATTCATTTCAACTATTGAAATGGAATAAGAGCTTCATGTCTACAATTTCATTCAAGCTTGCCTCAAAGTTTCAGTTTATGGCAGAAACATTCATAAATTCATTATCCTCTTATATTTATAGCTATGCCATTGATTATACCTATCATCACTTTCTTCATTCTATTGATTCCTCATCAAACTTCTCTTCTTTTATATCATTCTACACTGATGCATTAGATAAAATGCTTACAGCTTGCTTCTTACATTCAAGGCAAAAACAAGTACAATATTTCTTTGAGCAAATCTTCAACTTGATTCTTAATTTTGGATCTCTATTATTAAATAGCCATTTGACTTCTATAACTCTTCAAAGCTTTCTAGAAGAACTCAATAAAGTGATGAAGAATCTGGTATGTTCTTTCATAGTTGTGATTAGTATATCAACTGGAGCTGACTTTTTTTATAGATTTCTACACTTAAAGTGAAAGATACAAGTCAGACATTTGAGAACTATCATTTTGTATTATTATCTTTCATAGATTCTACAGATTACTATAAAGATATATAGTATAGAAATACTCAGAAGAGATAATAATAAATAACTTTTTAGTAGAGTCATATGATATGATATGAGTCAATTCTTATATTCTGATTGATTTGAAGAATCTCTATAGAAATAATGAACAATCTGAAATGTCAAAGTAAATCACTATTGTTTGTAGTTATTCAGAATCTTTACTAGATATATAAAAAGAGAGTAAAATTTGCTAGAGTATGTGCATTATTATAGGATCAATCTACAAATACTTATCACTGATGTAAATAGTATTATATTGAGATAAAAGATACTTAGTCTATGATTGCTTAGAGTATATATAAACTATAGCTATATAAATTCTATCTTAAAATATCTACATTATGATAGCTACAAGAGACTTAGTCATAAGGATAACTATAAGTATGGCAAGAATAATTTCTGCAATGATGCATATAATGATTTGTTCATACTTTATAAATTGAGATATTTTTGATTTGAGAAAGATAATAATAAATCGAGTGAGAGGATCTGCTGCAAATAGGCCCAGATAGATACATACCCCAATACTTTTAGTCTAGTCCCTGGAAACTCTATTATAAGTAAAAACTGTATATAACATTGAGGATTTTATTATGTCTAGTATAATTCTAATCAATATATCAAAGTTGATTCATCAAGAGAAGTCTTTCCATGTATTCTTTTCAGAAGCTATTGCTGATGATTCAGGTTAGATTTTCTATGATTGCTATGACTAACTTTGTGTTAGAAAATAGAGATTCTCACTAAATTGATGTTAAAAAATAGACCTTACTAGTGTATCATACATACTTTACTAGATCTTTCTAAGTTTTCTTAGACTTTTAGAGTACTAATGCAATATAGTTATCAAATATACTTCATATGGTACACTATTTTAATATATTATATCTTTACTTTTGCTGTACACACTATTATCCCAGGAATTGATCTTGCCATGATTGCAGTGGCCCATTTGACTAAGTTTCAATGTAGTTACTTTGTACTTTGTTCTTTAGTCAAATCATCGACTTAGTCTCCAGACTCTCCATCTGAATCTCCAAGCTTATCTTTGAGTTCTCTCCGAATCAGACCTGTCTTGAGACTTAACTATGCAAGTACTGATTAACTTAGTACTTTGCATATATCTACATGTTCTCTGACATCTTTGAGTACCTTGGTACTTCAGAGACTTCAATTCCTTTGACTCCTTTCATGCGAGACATGGTCAACTCAAATAGGGTCCTAAACTTGAGCAGGGTACAGCACATGAGCTGAGGTCATAGCCCACCATGACAAGAGAGTCTGTATCCTCTAAGATCCTATCAAGATCTCCAAGACTCTTGAAAGATACATACTTAACAATATGACTGCAGACTAACTTAAACTTTGTAAATTCAAAAAGGATCTATGTACTTATTTGATAGTTTCTAGGAAGGTCAATTGATTTGAAAGAATTTTGTGAAAATGTGAACTCTATCACCCTTAATATCAGAAGGTTTCATGCCTTAAGTATCTGTATCTGCTGTGTTAAATATATGTATGATGGAAGCATATCTCTGAGTTGCTGCTTGCCAGTAATAAGGTTATTAGCTACTACTGTGGTTAGTTGCTTGAGATCATTAGAGGTGACCACACCACTTATGAGATCATTAGTGACTCTTACTTGATAGGCTTATATTTCATTTTATTTTGTATAATCTTATTATTTCTCAATAGCAATTAGCCACCTTTTTGTATTGAATACCTCTATACAATGATTAAGAATATAATGCCTTTTACCTTCTCAAGTCAAGCTCTTGTGAATATAATAGATTATGGGCCATTTCTTAACCTTACTTGATTAGATGAAAGTGTTAAATATATAGATTTAGAGTTTCTATAAAAATATCAAATAGTGACTACATTTAAATAAGATAGTGATATCAATTTGTAGAAAACTACATGTCATTTATATAAGTATTAATTAAGTGTCTATATTTAATAAAATTTTAATATGGAATTAAATGCTTAAATTTCATTATAAAAGGTTTGATACAAACATACTTATTAGAAACTGTGTACACTTCAACTGAGATAAGAAATAATGAGAGTAAGCAAGTATTATTAGTAAAAATCAAAAATGTAATATGTTGAAATAGTTATATAATATAATTTCTCAAATTTATACTAAATTACTATCATAAAAAGTTGATAGGTTTTCAAAAGATCTAGCAAAATGTTATATATTGATAATCTTCATTCTTTGAAGTAAATTTTATAATGGTCTGTATTTTATGATATGAATTTATTCATAATGATTATGAGAACATAACTTGTAAAGTAGTTAGTAACATATTCTTCGAAAAATATAGAGACTCTTTTTGATAAATCAATATCAAGTTATGATTCCTGAGGTATAAAGAGAATTATCTATCTAAGTGTTGATGAAAAAGTGAGGAATCTGTTAACATTTTGATTCCCCTTATCTTATTTTGCTACAAAGAGATATTCAAAGAATCAGTCTATACAGCTTCAAATAAAGGTAATATTTCTAGATACTAGTACGAAGTGTGTCTCTTGTCTAAATTAATTTAAAATAAACATTAGCCTTAATTCTTTATCATTCTTTATATTTTTTATAATAAAAGATATTAAATTAAACTTATAACAAAGAAATCAGCTATGTAGAATAATATACATGAAAGCCTTTCATTTTATTTATGGAGATATTTTACTAAATGTTTAAATCCGGTTTAATGATGAAAAAACAGAAGGTAGAAAATCTAAATATGATAGCATAATAATTAGTTTATAATGTAATGAGTTCTTGAAAATCAGAGAAGATATTTCCATGCATTGCTTTATACTGTAAAGTAAATAGTGAAAAGTATAATACTATATTGTTATACTTAAAAATAGATATATTTTGTAGTAATCATATATATATTAGATTATAGATAGTTTGTATACATATATAATATTCATATAAGATATATATAAGTATAAATATAAAAGGTGTGCTATTAGTTGACTTGCAAGAAAGATAGATTAGAAATTGTCATTGCCATGCTTGCATTGGCCTATTAAATTAGATCAACTGTAAGTCTTTCAACTTATGTGTTCATTGGTTTAACCGCTTTACCTGCTTAGATTCTGGTAAAGTCTTTATTGTAGATGTCGATTCAGGCTTTATCAATTCGAGTGGAGAACATGTTGTTGGGCTAATAATCGGAGGTAAGCTTAATAAGTTCTCTCTCTGTGTCAGAAAACTGATGTCAATGATTGTCTTGGTGTCATTGTCAAATATAACATTGCACTTGATTGAAATAGTATGACAATCAGGTCAGTAAATCTGATGACCTATACTCTCAGAGTCAAACTCAACCCCAGCACCCTTTCTTCAACTTAGCATCCAGTTTGAAGCTTGCATCTTGGTGTATCCATGAAATAGCTCTGAAGTGAGGAAGGTTTGACATGCACAATTTCTCGCCTGTTGCCTGTTCATGAGGAGTCTTGTCAGGTGAATCACATGTAGTAGTCTGATTTCAAAGCCAAATGATATAACTGAAAGCTTTAGCTCAGAGATTCTTTGGGAGGCCACTTGTTAGTAACAGTGCTTGAGTGCATTCAACAAGCATTCTGTTGAGATGTTTGACATAAACGAGGGTTCCATACACAGACGCAGCAGTGTCAAGAACTTCGGCAGCGGCCTTACGAAAACACCATTCAGTAAGTGCGGCCTCCCGTGTTACCGTGACGTCTGTTGCTTCTGTATTGGAGGCGGATAGTGTATTTGAGGAATGGGAGTTTTTGTTGGTGTTGGGATTGTTGTAAAGTCATACATTGCTCTCATTGAAGACGAGAGCATTAAAGAGATATGGTACCAATCTTGGGAGGAACCGAAGGATATCAGCATGAAGGCCTCTCCTGATGAACTCCTTCTCATTTTGTTGCAGCAAGTTATGCATGGTGAGTCTCCTGATTGTATTGTTATCTTTATAGCGAACAGTGCATTCATCACTCATGTACTCTCCTTCTTGATCAGACTGTAGCTCTTTTATTCTTACTGTCCCTCATTGCACTTTGATTTAAACCAGGTAACATCCATGCTCTTTGTAGGCCTCACTTTTTCAAGCGATAGAAATGACAACTACCACATTTGTGTGATTATTGAGAAAGATCATGATAGACTCTTTTTCTCTAAGAGATTTTGTTGACACCTTCTTCTATAGATGACACTGAGTTCAATTCCCGATGGTGCCATCTATATTTTATTTTATTTTATAATTATTTTTGTATACTAAAATAAACTATAATGTTGCTTATCATTGATTTGAATACTATTAATTTATATTGTGATGTTTTTTAATAGAGATCAATATAATATTGAAATTAATCAATGAAAGATATTAGAGGAAAATTGCAGTTATTTGTAGACAATTCTCCTTCAATTGGTACTAATTATTTTCTCTAAATTAGAGAAATACACTCCAAAATTAGGAAAGTCTAGAATATTGGATCTTTTGGAAGAAAACCAAGACAAAAATACTAATTATATCTCATCATATCTAAATTATTTACAATTGAAAAGATTAACAAAATAAGGGTTTTCCTGATAACTTGTTTTAAGAATGACATGCGAGTTTGTTTTGCATGAGCACGTGTCTCACAGAAGGAAACTGAAATCATGATAAGTTTTCATCTGTTGATAACTCCTATTTGAATAGCATATGGATCTGCATGATCCATGCGGCGGTGTGCCTTCTCCAATGTGATTGAGGTGCCCAATGCAACCATTGCTAAGGATTCTGATAGGATAGTGCTAGTGCATTTGTCATAAACAAGGTAGAGACCTTTTTGTTCAACGATTGTGATGACGATCTTGCAGTCTGAGGTCAAAATATGGCATTCATTTTGTTTAAAGTGGATGGAGAATTTGTTTTTAATCATTTAAAATAATGAAATAAGTGCTATGAGCATTGAAGATGCATACAGTGCATTCTATAAGATGAGTTAGTATTTCTTTCTTTGAGCATACACAGTAATGTGGCATTATCCTCTTCCATAGCATTGAAAGTTCGCCCATTGGCAGACCGAATTGATCTTGATGTGATATCTCAAAAGATTTTGAAGGTCTTCCAATACAGAACAAAGTATCAACTGGTGTCTGAATTGAGTAGATGCATATTTGTATCAGTAGAAAGATCCCTTTGAGCAACAAAGGGGAAGTCCATATCTACAGTCATGATGTGAAAAACAAACTCGGCCTTGAAGTAACTGGAGTCCTCATCTATGACAGCCTTGGCCACAAACTCTTTCTCCCACTCCCTTCACTTTGGACTCTGTCCCTCCTTTCCTCTGTCTTTGCCCCGATAGTTCTCCCTCATATGTTCTCCCTTCTTGCAATTGGAACATCTCTTGTTTGACCTTGACATGGGTTTCACAGCCAGTGCTAAGTTGGTTTTATTGGCCATGGCATGTTTGTGATCAGTAGTGGTTTCATCCTAGGTTATGTTTTGGACCATACTGACAACAATCTTGGCAGTAAGAGAAATATTGTATTGTTGATTTATAAAATCATAACACAAAGAGCTTTTTGATAGGATATCAGTAGGCAACCCAAAATGTGGGAATGGTATTGAGCATCAGAAATATCTCCACCAGCAGTGGTATATTTCTTATCAAAAGATTGGAGTTTATCAAGGATGAAACAGGGGTCTGTATTTTTGGCAAAGTGAAGCTTGTGTATTTGCATAAGAATGTCCATTTGAACAAAGTGTTAAAGTCATGCAGAATGAAAAGAGTGACCTGATCGGGATTTGAACCCAGGACCTCCAGTTTATATAGCCAGTGCTTTAACCACTAAGCCATCAGGCCTTAGCTGCTGTACAGACTAAGGCTGCCCAGTCTTACAAGCTCATCACCTGATCGGCTCATGACCTGGTTCAGTGTGAGTCTGCTAGTACAACTTCTGTGACATGTGACTAAGCAAGTCCAACACAAGGTCTCTTTAATTGTCATATTCATTTATACAATTCTTAGCACTGCTTCACCGTGGTGAGGCATGCAATATGTAATTTGAGAACTTCAGAAAGCATCTGAAATAATATTGTTTTGATTGCAGCATGTTCGACATCATATGCATCCTTGGCTTTCCAGTATATGTTCTTGGTGTTTGGATCAGAAGTGGTTGATAGATCAGCAGTCTTGTCAGTGTTGTCCGATTCTCAAAGGTTTTCAGAGGAGGGATAGGTTCTTTAACACGGCTGACAAGGTAGCACTTTAGCCCTTCTGCAATGACGACAGCTACAAATTAAGACTTGTATAGAATTCAGTTTGAGCTGTCTTCCTTGAGCTTCGGAAGCTTCAAGGATTTGTTTGCAGAGCTGATGCTGAAACCTTTATATTGGCTGGCAGGGCCCATAACCTGTAGAAGCTGAAAAGTAGTCTGAATAACAAGAGATACTTTAGTATAAGGGAAAATCAAAAAGTAATCTACATGTGCTGTACCTAAATAATGAGAATAGAAGTTTAAGGTACAATAAGCTACAAAACTTGAAGGAGAAAGTTAAAAGAAATGTACAATACTTTATTCAGTATAAGGAAAACTAAAATATCGAACTACTCTACAAGGGATCTATATAACATACAGGACAAGAAATGTCACTTGTGTTAATGACAAATGAACAAAGGTTGACAGTGATGTACAATAATAAAGTAGAGAATAAATTCACTGGAGTCAACACAGTCAATAATCAAAGGTTACACAAAGGATTAAAAGTAGACACATGAAACAGGAATACTTGCTCTCTCAACAAACCCCTTCATTCTCATACAGGATATACGCTGTAGGTACATCCTACATGGCCACCTAAGGAAAAACTGTTAAAATCATGCAGAACAAAAAGAGTGACCTAACCAGGATTCAAACTCAGGATCTCCAGCTTATATAGCCAGCACTTTAATCATTAAATCATCAGGCCTTAGCTGTTGTACAAACTAAGACTGCCCAGTCTTACAAGCTCATTACCTGATCAGCTTATGATCTGATTTAGTATGAGTCCGCTGATGCAACTTCTGTGATATGTAACTAAGCAAGTTCAACAAGAATAGCTTGTACTGCACTGACAATTTGACCTGAACCCCTTTTTCACATTGAGCAAATTTGTAGGACTTCCAACTGAGACTGTTGCTTGCCAAAACATGGCATTCATAGGTACTGGCAGTATTGGAATCAGATAGGTGTTTCTATGGCCAAAAGGCACTCAATGACAAACTATCACACACCAGACATTGTCACGTGAATGCGTTGTGTCACAGATGGCCAAGGAAGAACTTGAAACTTTTTCAAAACATTCCAAGTTTCCTCTTGAAATCTGCTTTGAAACCTGCAGCAGCGAACAATCAATGTTGATAAGTAGAGTTCACTGTCTGATTTTTACAGCACAAATTTGAATCAACCTTTGTTTTTGCAGTTGTTCTTACCTTGACTACACGCACATTGGCCAGAGTCGCACCCTAAGTGTCAGTCGTAAGTACATATGGGGTTAACTTGTGATAGTCGTCCTTACACTAACATATGTGACTCACAGCGACATTTTTAAAAAAGAAAGGCAAGGATATAAGTAAGAAAAATACTAGTGCTGCATAAGTTTTTCCAGAAAAGGTAAGATAAGTTTAATGCACTTTATTAGGCAGAAGTATAGGAGAAAGACTAACCTGATGCAGCAGGCTCCGGAAATGGCTAATATCTCTCATGAACCTTCCTTTAATTTGAAATGGAAGTTGCTTCACATTCAATTGGAGCAAAGGAAAAAAACATCAAATGAAGCAATTTCTCTGCTACTTCAATTATTCTGAAGGGAGCTGCTGTGTCAAGTGAATCAAGACTGACAGTGCATCACTCCACTCATTCAGACTGATCTCACAATCAAAGAATACTATACTCATCTTATCTTGTCTCTAATTAACATTAATGTTACCAAGAGCTTTGTCAATAACTGCCTGAAGAAGACACAAAGTCATGAAGTGCTGGTTAAAATGTTGCACAAAAAGTATCTGACTCTGATTGAGAACTTGGAGATTATTGGAACAAAATGCAAGACATGAATTTTCGTATCTAATCCCTACTATCCTATCACTGGAGGGAAGCATGCATTGTTACTTCAGCGATCAATGTGGCCATTATCAAAGCCTTCATGAAATATGAAGCCACTCTAGAGAAGATCGCACTCCATAAGATGGATCAATATTGAATGATGGGAGATTGGTCAACCTCAAGACACTTTGACATCTGGAAATGGTTGCCTAGAGAAGCGCAATCTACAAAGAACTGTTGTCCTGCCTGCCACGAAGTGCAAGAAGCCCTGAATGATGTTCTTTGGCTGTTTAAAACTCATGTGTTGTTTAAGTTCAATCTGCCCGGAAAGAGCCTATCGTCATTGGGCTCGTGGACTCGTAGCAATGAGGAGTGGAAGACATTATGGATACCACGACGCTTGAGCTGTGCAGGCAAGTCAATGCGAAAGGAGTTGTTACCGAGATCCTGTAGAATCCTGTAAGGCCCAATATACTTTGGAATCAATTTTTGAGCTAGTCCCTTAGGTAGGGATAGGTTCTTTGTTGAGATATAAACCAAGTCATCCTGGCTGAATGGAGCAGGTTGTCGCTTTCGATTAGCATCACAGGTTTGTTTTACGCGAGCAGCAATGATACTATCATGTGCACTCATGATTGCGTATTTGACTTTCTGAGCATATGCTCTAACGGCGGGATATTCTTCCAGTCCAGGGTTGTTCCAAATCATGGAATGTGGCATGCGACCTGTGTTGACGAAGAAAGGTGCATACCCTGTGGACTCTGAGCGGGCGCTGTTGATAGCGAACTCAATACCCGGGAGTTTAGCCACCCAATCCTTTTGAGTGGGTCCAACACATTGACGTAACATCTGCGTCACCGTTCGGTTCATGCATTCAGTAGAGCCATCTGACTCGGGATGGTAGGCACTCGACATACGAAGTTCCGTACCAATCAATCGATGAAAATAAGTCCAAAAATTACTTGTGAAAATCACGTCCCGGTCACTGACAATCCATCGAGGAATGCCATGAAGCTTGTAAACTTCGCTGAAAATCAGCTCCGCTATCTCTTTCGCAGTGTACATAGTACGACTGGCAATGAGATGAACCATTCCACTTAACAAGTCAATGATCACAGTAATACTATCATAAGTTCCGTCACGGTCTTTTGATTCAGGTAGAGGACCAACAAAATCAATCCCGATAGCTTCCCAAGGTACCGAAGGCACCTTGAGAGGATTTAACACATCAGGAAAAACCTCATTTTCCAAATCTTGCCAATTGTAGATAATTTAGATATGATGAGCTATAATTGGCATTTTTGTCTCAGTTTTCTCCAAAAAGCTCCAATTATCCAGACTATCCTTATTCTGGACTTTATTTCTCTAATTTAGCAGAAACTTTTATCTCTAAATTAGAGAGAATTGTCTACAAATAACTGCAATTTTCCTCTAACACTTTCTATTCATTAATTTCAACGTATCATGGACTTCTATTACAAGACATCACAATATG
>MU275157.1:598486-645125 GCA_022160315.1 Panus rudis PR-1116 ss-1 | reverse complement strand
AAGGACCCGCAAAGCGGGAAGCATAGGGGTCAGCCGCGCGAAGACGAGAGTCCTGTGCATAGGTCGCCGGCGGCCTGGAAGCGTGGGTCGCATACAAAGGGTTGTCATACCCAACCTCTTGAGGAAGGGGGTGGCGTGTGGCTGAGTACTGCATTGAAGATGAACAGGAAGGGGTTGGTGGAGGACTGGGAGATGGGGATTGAGCTAGAGAGCTGAATTGATAGTACCGTGTCATATTGGTGTAAATCGTACTACTTAGAGATTAGCACACACCGGGCAACTTCCGCTCGTTATATACAGGCGGGGGTGGTGAGGCCGAGCAAGACACCCCACCAGGAATGACGCATGCCCCGCATACATTGCGTAGCGTAGCCCGACGCGACCGTCACAAATGGGCTCGGTTACTCGTCTGGAACCGAGTGAAGCTTGGAACATTGCGTCGGTTCGACTGCGAAAACGATTCAGGTGAGCAACGACACCACACATGATGTTCTTCGCATCGTCATCTCTGTAAGGCCACAACCGAGTACCTGATCGTGCTCTACTAAGCGAGCGGCGGGATTGTCGATCTCATGTTTGTTTGTTGTGCGAGCCTGAGCCTGCGAGGTAGCCGGATGACTCGGAGTTTGACAACATAGTCCTACAATTGTAAGGTGTGGGCATGTATACTCAATCATTACTTGCCTCTCTCATTACAACCCATTAGATGCTCAAAGGAATATATTATGGGCAGATGGTCGTAGTTGTCATCGTAACGCGTAGCGGACGTCAGTGAACCGTTCAGTAGCTGCCAACGCGACATGATGGAGGGCTATGCACGGACCGTCACGAGCCGACTATCGCCCCACTATGGAGTGACTATAGCGGACTTTGAACTCATCAAATCTTCGTAGTTGCCGACTATTAGTGGCTACTATAGTCAATAGTGTAGTGACTACAACTACGCGGCAGCACTATCTCTAGCTTACTCCACACAACAGCAGCACTATTCTGAGTGTGGTATACACAAAGCTTCTATTTGGTTGGGGAACTAACTACTCTCTCAAGAGAGAGAATCTCAGCCGAGATAATTAGTCTTCTAGTAGAGCACTTAGGCCGGCTTGAATGATTGTAGATAGTTACCACTATGGCATGCTCTTGTTTAGATTGGCTGCCTCATTGTTTACATTTGAAAGTGAACTGTATTGGCGAGGCGGTATGTACAGTAGTACATTCTAAGTGAATTCGCTCGCGCACTCAAGTTCTATGTTCAGTATTGAGCAATGCCGAAGCCTGGCATCGAACGGCATATCGGCAAGGGTGTTCCCATGTCATGCTCGCGTGGCCACAATGATATCCAAGATTTGAATCGGGCGTGCCTCTTGACATGAGGGACATCTTGCATCCTCCTATAGCGCGGGGAACCGAGGATCTCGGGAGGGGAGGCGAAGGAGAACAGTGACTCGAGGTACAACTGCGAATTTCGACAAATGCGTTGTATTCAAGTTCAACGTTCATGGTTCCTCCTCCGTCTAACTTCTCACCTCACCGATACCCAAAATAGGCATAAATCAAGATGACCTAAATAAGCGTCGTGACGCATTCCAAATACTTATCTTCGAGGGCCGTAACTGTCAATCTATCATTGATTCATCGCGCCTTGGGTCGTGATTCACAGGAGGTTGTCTATTTTACACCCATAATTTTCGTATAACTACATCGGGGAGCTGCTCATTACGTCGTACATCTCGTCTAAAGCCACGTATTCATTTCATTTCTGTTGACGATACTAACCCCAGGATAACCCCTCGTTGGGAGGGCTTGGTCGGAACCGATGTAACCTGCAATTCGGTACGTGAGCCCAAATCTCAAAACTCATTGAAATCGCGCCAAGCTGCATGGAGAAGGAGCACGAATGCCTGTCCTTCCGGGCTGTGTTCACCAGGCCGGGACGTCGTGTTGAAGGTCATTGGATCCACTGTGTTGATTAACCAACCATCCTCGTCGATGCTGTCCATGATCAGTCTGAAAGCTTTGTTGGCAGCGGGAATGTGAGAGAGATCCTTGGTGACCACTGCCATGCGATACGTCGTCGCAGCCAGTAGAGCAGTAGATGACGAGTCCGCAAAAGATGTGGGGTCATCAAGTGTATTCAGCAATGTTCCATTGTTTTGCTGTCGCAATGCAACACAGTCAATCACTTAACACACAAACATGGCCTATGATTGTTGACCAACCTGATGTGTCCAAGTATTGTTGATAATCTCCTGGATCCACGTTGTCAAATTCGCCTTTTCTGGTTCAAATTCGCGGGAGACGGGTGAACGTCGTATTGTCTCCAAGACTCGTAACATCCCTGCGGCGGCCCATGCGTTACCTAGATGAGCAGCAATCAGGATCGTGTTGTCAGTGCACACGGGCCGTGCAACTATACCTGTTCCCCAATGGGTGTTATCTTGCCAATTACCAAGAACGATATGCCGCCATAAGCCCGCGTCCGCATCCCTTAGATTATCTCTATACAAACGACATTGATCATATGCAATTTGAATAAGACTCTTAGCTTCCTCTCCATCAGACAAGGCACCGAAGTATGCTATGAATGGCGGAGCCATGTACACAAAGTCCGCCCTAATGCGAGATGAACGTTTGAACTCCCATGAGCATGCCATCAGTCTAAAACGATATTTCGGAGCATACCATAGCTGTACTTGGTCTGCACGGTGAGAGATAGCGCCATCCCAGTTGCGAGGTGCGTGATGCAGGAGGTAGTCCAGTTGCCCTCCGGCGGCGACAGAGAATCGGTCGTCAGAGATGTTGGTGCGAGTCCAATTCGCTAACAAGACTGGGACACCAAGACCTAAACAAATTGAGGAGCATTAGCACCTCCATGCATGGCGTCAAGTAATGCGTACTACTTACTAGCCGGGTCTCCCACTGCACCATCACCGTCAATTAGTGGCAGGCTATCCGTGGGTTTAGACTCTACGATCCTGTAGCAGACGTTAATTGAGACAGACGGTGTCAAGGAGAACCTGCCTGCCTACTTCTGTGCAAGAGAGATGACATTGCTGACGGAGGAGTTTGCAACGGTACGAGTAGGTGGCTGACGAAGAGATCGACTGAATACAGAGAAGCTCGGAGCATCGAGTTCTAACAAAGTCTCCGCTTCCGTGCCCAATTCCCAGCTTGCGAACGATCAGTACGCTCGGCTCTCTCTTTTTTGATGAAATATAAGATAGTCGCACCTATGATTAGCCACTTGCATGAGGTTACTGCGAACCTTCGTCAATGTGTTTGCATCTAGCCCGAGTTGCAGAGGGATGGCAAGGGCTGTGGAAGTACATAATAACACCGGCAATGATCGCACAAAGAACATGACGGAAGGCAGCAAGGTGCGAGGGAAGACCCTGGTGAGGTAAAACGAACCGCGCAAGTCTATATACTCAAGAACCAGGTCCGCCATCATACCAAGACAGTCGTGTCGAAAATCTTTCGGAAAAATTGTGGGAGTGTTGAAAGGCATGAGACGTGGAGATTGACAGATTGGGAATCACCGGGGCGCGTTACAGACGTTCCTATACCCATTCAGCGTGATTCGAGAAACGACTCCGGAAGGTGAGAGGACACAGAAGATACACCGAAGGGTTATAAGCAGCAACTGGATTGACACAAACCGGGTCCTGTATGCTCTTGAGGATATGTTTCTCACCATGTGGTCTCCGCGCTGTATGCGCGCACGGTCGGTCTGACGCAAGTCAAGGCAAAGTCAAGGGCTAAGATCCCCATGTGTGAGTGGCGTCAGCTGGGTCTACGCCAGTCCATACATGATCTGCAAGAGGTTCAAAGAGCTTCTCGAAGAACTTTTCCATGGCCAAGAAAAGAGTTGGGATGGCAGCATGGGTATCGCACTCGGACCGCCTACGATTGAGTTTGAGCATGTGCTGCTGCGATGTCGACGGGATATAGGGGGCACAAGAAGAGCACCAGAGAGTCCACCAGCGAGGTTTCAGAAATCGCGATGCAAGACATTTCGCTATAAGGATGCACATTTGGTGGCCGTTGTGTCGACATTGTGTGTCTCAGCGGCCTTGTCTTCGAGCGCAGAGGCCAAACACGCGTCAACAGACATGCCACTGGCCCGGCGTCTAGTCCTTGAGCCTGGCTATTCCTGCTCACACTCTCTACGCATTGCTCATTGCAGCACACGCTGCTCACATCCATGGACGTTATTCAAACTGTTCAAGACTGCATCTCGACGTGGGACAACGGGGGAGCTGAAAAATGGTGAGCAAAGGCCAGAAAATTAGGAGTGTGCTTCTGCTTATTATCGGCCACCAGTCGCGCTGCTGTGACCACCCCTCATTCCAACCCCTCCGACCCTGACGCTTACGATTTCCTTACGACGGTTTATCATGTTCTATTCACTGCAACTCTTCGCTCTTGGAAGCCCAAAGCTTCATTGGCTGCAGACCAAATAGTGGATTTCATTCAGACTATCCAAGAAAGTCTACCATCGACTTCCGGCTCAACTCGTTCGTCTCATGCAACGATCTTTGGCGTACTACTTGTGGATGTACTCTGGTCGCTTGACTCGGGACTGGAGGAGATAGTGTTGGATCACAAGGTTGCTGAGATGAGCGCAGAACAAGGCACCTTGTCTTCTGTGGCGGAAGGACAGGACGGTGCTTCCGGTCAAGGGCGATCTACTGTCCTTGAACGGGCTACTCAGGCGAAGGAAGTCGCTCTTGCGGACAGGGAAATGTTATCATCAATTGTCCGAAAGTTGCTGGTACGTGTATACAGAAAGTTCGAATGTAGGACAACGCTTAATTGTAGGGACTCCAGGTCGCCAAGGTTCTGGACCCTGATCTTTGCCGCGAACGCTTGGACATCCCCCTTATTGCAAGTGCTGGCTTGATTGTGGATCAAGCTGCCTTCGAGAAGAAGGAGATCCGTACGCGAACTGCCCTGTTGTACGTTAATCCCCTCTCCTATCGTATTCGTTCCAGTCCTCACTCCACTTATAGCTACAAACAGAACAAGCTCAATCTTCTGCGAGAACAGTCGGAGGGATATAGTAAGTTGACTGCTGAAATAACCAGCAGTCTGGGTCCTCCTCACTCCCCCGCTACCGGATTACCCGTCGAGTCTGAGGATACCATTAATGATAGGGCTCGTCCGTCATGGGAGCGTGTCCTGGGACTCATTGGCTATTTTGACCTGGATCCCAACCGTGCCTTGGACGTTATCCTCGACATCTTTTCCGCTCATCTCACAACACATTGGCAATTCTTCTTGGCTTTCCTGTCTTTCTCACCTTGGTCCTCGAGTGTTCTTCGACGTCGGTCTGTGGAGGCGATGTCAGCTGAGCCAGATCCGAATCAGTATAGAGGCAAGTCCCTCGACGAAGTGCTCCAGTTAGCAGAAGCACAAGCTGGCTATATCTCGCCACCTTCACCCTTCTCCGCGAAGGGGAGCAACGCTCGAGTTCTAGCTCAAGTGCTTGGATTCAAGTTCAGTCATTACCAGGTCAGTTTCACGCTAATTCGATTAGATTTGCTGGCTCATCGCGGTAAAGAATGCTGGCATATCCGAGCCTACGCCTAGAAACTTGTACTTGATGGTTGCGCTCCTCATACGTGAGGGCTTCATCTCGCTTGAAGACCTTTACCCACATGTAAGCCGTATACTCCGGGAAAACGGACCATAACATTGATTGTCAATTCACAGCTCTCACCAAATGAAGCGGGAATGGACGACCTTCACAAGAAATACCTCGACTCAGTTGAGACCCGCATATCTAACGCGAAGATTAGCCAACTCGCTTTGGCTGCGCCGCTTGAATCCAGTAATTCTGCAAGCAAATCCCGAGCCGCCACGCAAACAGAAACCAAGAAGACTCCGGAGCCTGCTGAAGTCCCAAACCAAAAGCTGGGCTTGCTACATGCACTATTTTCCATAGGTGCACTTCGACCAGCGATAGGATTTCTTTCACGATTCCCTTGGTTTGTCGACGCATATCCTGAGATCGCGGATTTGGTGATTCGTATCTTGAAGCACTCCATAACACCTCTGTATGAGTCCAACCTGGCCCCCAAGACGAAAGCCACCAGCTTCACTCAACCGCGAGCGCGTTATGGCGGATTGGGCGTCGTCTCCCCACCAGAGCGGAAGCCACAACTAACGCTATGGGCCCCTACTCCGCCCAGTACGAGCACCATAGACTATGTCTTCTTCTACCCTGGATGGTCAAACCATGTACCAATGGCACAAACCCTGGATGATCTCGTAGACGTGATTGAACCTTTCATGCGGTTCATTGGTTTGCACGTGTCTCGTGACCCAACATTCCTTACCAAATTCTTACGGCTTGGCCGCATGCACCTAATGACCACCGTATGTCTTCTCCCCTCAACGTTTTCAGCTTGTATTCAAAATTTGCACAGATCACGATTGATCCCGAGACTAAACGACAGGTCGGTACGCCTGATCCAGAGAATCCCATCCGACGCTTCTGGTACAAAGCTCTGCGTTTGTACCTCCTCCCTGCTCTTCCCTTGATTCGGGGCAACGCTGTCTGCACCGTAGAAGTGTGGAATATCATGCGCCAGTATGAGACCACTCTGAGATGGAAACTCTACGGTGAATGGAAGGACAGCACCTACAGATCCCATCCCGAGCTACGTGTGCGCTTCGTGCAAGCTGATCGGGAGTCGAAAGGTATCCTACGTCGGCTGTCACATAACACCATCGATTCCTTGTCCGGTAATGTCGCAAAGCTCGCGCACTCCAACCCTTGCATATTCTTCGCCAACGCCGTGCACCAGATCATGGCATACGACAACCTAGCGGGTGTCGTCATTCAAGCCCTGAATTTTGTGACAATTATGGGTTTCGACGTCCTTTTGTTCATAGTTCTGGATGCTCTCGCCAACCCACACAAGGCGCGTGTCAAAGATGACGGCGTCAACACGTCCGATTGGTTACAAAGTAAGTTCGCATACCTTTCATCTCCGGCACGAAAGCTCACGGATCGCATAGGCTTGGCTTCATTTACGGGCATGCTATTCCGTCGATATAGCGCGGACCTCACTCCTCTCTTGACATACATTGTGCACCAGTTGTACAATGGTCAGACGACGGAAATCATTGTACTTCGCGAGCTGATTTGGAAAATGGTCGGCATTGAGCCTCTGCCCAGCTTATCTGAATCCCAAATCGCCGCCATGTCAGGAGGTCCCGCCCTCCGGATCGAGGCAATCGCCTCGTCCACGCGCGGTGCACGACTGGACCCCGGGGATGCTTTGTTGAAAGGACCTTACAGACTGGGCAAAGCCTTACTTGAGTCCTCCCTTGCGTTGCCACTCCTAATTCAAGTCGCGCAGCAGAGGCAATCATGTGTATACCAAGCAGCAACAGACCATCTCAAGCCTCTCGCCAGTCTCTTCGATACAGTGCGTAACACAAACGACGAAATTATATGCCCCACTGACTTTTCCAATAGACGCACGGCGTCCTGCTCCAATACCTCGAGCTTCTCACTTCTCCGAGTGTCATCAGCCTCAAGGATTATGAGGAAAAGATTGTCCCTTCTCTGACTGAGCTCAACTTGACATACGGTATCAGTGCCCCGATCTGCATGCAAATCATCAGACCAATTCTCAACGCAGCTCTTCTCGTATGTCCCTTTGTCTAATTAACTATATGCTTCCCTGATATGCTTCTCAGACCGCTGCTTCAGAGTTGCAAGAGAAAGAACGAATAGCCAGTGAGGAAACTGAGAAAAGGTTAAAGGCAGCCTTGGCCGCCAAGCGCGAGCCTAGCGCAGCTTCTCGTGTTGCGTCTCCCGCTGTGGGTGAAACGGCAACACCGACTGAGGCTGCTGCTGATGGGAAAGTGATCGCTACCGAGAATGGGACGTCCACCGAACCTGCGCCAATGGAAGGTATCGATGCACAAGCTCCTGCTAATGCTCCTGCACCAGAGGTACGTGAATATATCGCCGTCTATCTATCATTCCTTCAACGCTTTCTGTTCGCAGAGCCCCTGGTTGCCCCAACTTGCGGCATTGTTTGACGATATAAGGAAGATCGCCCCTGGGGACGCCGCGGATGTCTTAGGGTGCGTCTCCTCACGTCGAATGTCATTCTGATGCTTATATTGTTTTCAGTCCCGGATTCTATTTGTCGTTCTGGCAATTGTCGACATACGAGTTGTCACCCCCCACCTCGAGATACGAGGAAGAACTTACCAACCTGCGAGAACTCAGCAAGCAGGAAAACAGCAGATGTTCCTTTGCGGATCGTTCACCGGATAGAGCAACGAGATTATCGGCTATGCATCATCGGGATAAGCGAGACCGTATCAACGCAGTTGTGGAGAAACTATTGGAAGAGATGAAAGACCAGACCGCTGTCCGGGCGTTCACTATCAAGCGTCTGGCGCGGGAAAAGCAGTATTGGTTCGCTCATGGTATGGAGTCTCCTCGCGATTTCTAATGACGAAGGGTGACTTTATAATTTTGTTTAGGTCCCAGCGGGCACACTCTTGCTTCGTCGTTCATTCAGCATTGTTTGCAGCCAAGGTGCCTCCTTTCGCCTATGGACGCAGATTATTGTGCGCAGATCATCAAGGTGATCCACCTGCAAGGTACTCCAGGCTTCTCCACATTGAAATGCTACGACAAGGCATGTTTCCCCTCCCTGCTAAGTCGAAATGCTCAGCTTACCGCATTCCAGGTCCTGAGCGATCACATTAAGGTCGTGGTCTTCTCATGCAGCGAATATGAAGCTCGAAACTACGGTGTGTTCTTTGTCCATCATACATATCTATCACCTTCTAAATTCATTCATCATAGGTCGTTTCCTCCTGGGTATTTTAACTGATTTGTGGAAGTGGTTCCAGGATGAGCAATTATACCTCCAAGATAATCGGACAAAGAGTGGCGGCAAATATACCTATCTACCAGGATTTGTTTTCAAGTGGCCTCCTCGACCCGTCATCTCCCTTGAAGATTTGATGACCTGGTCGGATTTCAAGCGGCTCATCAAGAAGTGGCATATGAAACTCGGCAAGGTATGTTACCAAGAAAACCAGGAGATGACATGCTGACCTCTCCTAGTGCCTCCTCGATTGTATCGAGACCGGAGAGTTCATGCACGTGTACAACGCTATCATCGTGCTGAAAGAGATCCTTCCCGTGTTCCCGGTGGCCGCTGTGACCGAATACATGGGTAGTAAGTTGGACATTGCCATGCAACGCTTCCTCGAGAAGGAAGAGAGAGGAGACTTGAAGATTCTCGGCAGAGCGTGAGCATGACATTATCCATCATATTCAACGTCATCCTGATCTCCCGTTCCCAGTTATGCTGCAAGTCTTAAGAAACGAGAGCCATCATGGGCCAAACCCAAGGCTCCTGCTCCCGCCCCGTCGACGCCCAAGCCGGTCCCATCTGCTCCCGCTGCCCAAGCTCGAACGAATGGATTGCCATTCACTCCCAATGCTCCTACCGAACCAGCTGAACATCGCCGTGCTGCTGCAACCGCTGCGCCTATTGCTCCTCGGGCGCAGCTGGCTGCAAATGGCGTCGGTCTGTCTGCAAATGACAGACAGGGAATATTGGCAAGGTCAGTCATTGGACCATTTGTACATGACGACTCGTACTGATTCCTTCTTACTCAGCGTTCCAAGGCCGGAGGTGGTGAAGAGGATTAGACCGGATACCAGAACTCCTGATGGTACGAAAGCTCCAGTCGGTAGCGTGCCGAAGTCGGATGCTATGGATGTGGACCCGCCATCTAAGCCCCAGGAGGCATTGAAGGTTCCATCTGCGCCTTCAGCAGCATTACGCCCGAACGCGTCACTTCCTTCGCATCCTTCACTTCCCAAGGAGGTGGCCATGCTACGAGAGACATCTCGACCATCTTCTCCTATATCTTCATCCTCACCTCGCGGACCGTCTGCACCCCAATCCCCAAGAACCAACGGCGAGGACGGCAGGGCGCCACGGCAAGAAACGACCCAAAACATGCCACCCCCTACTATCCCAAGTCAGACCGCCTCTGCACAAGAGCTCAGGGAAACAGCTCGTCAATCAAGGCAAACTACAGAGAAGGAAGATAAGCAACCCCGCTCTACCTTGGATGGCCGGAATGGTACGACAGCAACCGCACCCTCACCTACCTCTCGACGCCGTAGTCCATCTCCAACTAGCCGGCCTGGGACGAGAAACGCGAGTGCGGATAGTCGGACAAGTGGCGGTCGAACTCGTGAAAGCACACGGAACTCTGGAGATGGTGATGATCGACGACCTGACCGAGAAAGTCGTCAGGACTCTAGTCGACGAGACGGTCACTCTCGCGGCGAACGAAGTGGTCGTGCCGGTCGTGAGTCTGATCGGGAGAAAGAATCTGACCGAGAGCGCGATAGACGGGACCGTCATGGTGACAGAGATCGCCGAGAGCGTGATAGAGACCGCGACAGGGAGAAAGACAGAGACCGGGAGACTCGTGATAGGGATAGAGACCGGGAGCGTGATCGTGATAGAGATCGTGACCGGGACCGACACCGAAGAGATGACAAGGATCGTGACCGAGAGCGCAAGGAGCGTGAAGCCCGCGGCGCACCAACAGCTCCATCCTCGACGAACACTCCTGATGAACGTGGCTTACCCTCGCGTCCGGACACATCTAGACATCGAGCAGTATCGCACGCTGACGACTCCTTGGGCAAAAGGAGGCGGCCAACAGATGAGGATGTAAGTTTTCATGGTTGGCGATCTTCTACTTTCTAGATCTGACCTAGGATTCCTAGCCTGACAGGACTTCTAAACGGACCTCTCGTAAAGATGGGCACCATGAGGAACGAAGTCGACGGTCCTCTGAAAAAGAAGGGCATGATAGGCCGAGGGACTCTGAGAGGCGGAGGGGAAAAGACCGTGAAGTCCCAGAGGCTGATCATCGACCCTCTCCCATTGACACCAAGGTTCGGAAACGAGTCTGACTAGCTTTGTGTAACATAAGCTGACTTGATTTGCAGGGCTTTGACAAGAGAGCTGGTGGAGAAAGCTCCGCTGTGAGGTTGTTGCCTTCTAATGTACCATCCGCTCCGCGCGCCATGTCCTCTGGTGACCTGGCGAAGGGCATCAAGTCAGATCCATCCGGACGCGACCGCGAATGGAGGCAGCGTGATCAAGGCCCTCGTTCTCCCGGAGGCCTTGCCTTGAATTCCCCGGCGGCACTGCCTTCTAGTGAAGCTACTGGCAGCCTTCGCTCTCGAATAGGCGACAAGGACCTTTCTCGGCCTCTCCCCCAGGCGCCGTTAAGTCATCGGGCGGAAAGCAGCAGCCACGCCGAACGTACGAAAATCGACGGTGGGCCCAAGGATGATGACCGTGATAGCGGTAGAAAGCGAACTGCGTCAGGTATGTCAATCATTCCGCTAACCAAGATGAAATGACTCAAAAAAGTGACCTGCACAGAACGGGAACGAGACGTAACTGATCCTAATCGGAACGCCGCAGACAACGGTGGCACACAACCCGCGAAGCGAGTAAGGCTCAATCGCAACCGGTATAGTGCAACCACTTCTGGGGCAAATCACGGGGTGGCGAAAAAGCTACTCCCCATTGACAATGAGAAACGCTCCGGTCGCAAGGACTAGTCATTTTGATAACATGTTATCCGAGATTTACATTACGCTGATTCGCATCCAGTCCTAATACAGTTGTAGATGTACATTCCAAGTACATATCTAGTTGTACTTCTACAATACTTGGGAATATACCCCCCGGTATCACCAGCTCATTGTTGTGTAAGATGTCCACCGTCAGGAATGTGTTCACCGACCCTTTATGAGCGTTAGGAACTCTTCCCGCGTCTTCTGCTGAGTCCGGAAACAACCCAACATGCAAGAAGTGACTGTGGTAGATCCTGGCTTTTGCACCCCACGCATGGTCATGCACATATGACTGGTTTGGGTGTAAGCAAGGGCAATACAGCAAAAGATTGATCCACCTACGTTGCTTCCATTACTACGGCGACACCACGAGGCTTGATAGCCTCTTGCACGGCGAGAGCAATTTGCTTTGTGAGTCTTTCTTGTACTTGCAAGCGGCGGCTGAACGTTTCAGCTATTCTTGCAAGTTTAGAAAGACCTAACACCAATTTGTTAGGTATGTAGGCAATGGCTACCTGGACAAATTAGTAGATGAGTATCAAAGCATACCAATAACTAACTAGGAACTCGGCAACTTACTTTTCCTGTGAACGGTACAAGATGATGCTCGCATAAGCTGGAGATATCTATATCACGGACCAGAACCATCTCGTCGTGATCTTCTGCGAATACAGCATCGTTGATGACGTCTGACCGCACCGGAGGTTTAGGTGCATTTATGCGAAGCAATGCTGTCGAAGGTACCTGCCAATCGTTCCTCGTATCCCTTGGTCATCCACATGAGAGCCTGAGCATAACGCTGTGGGGTGCGAAGCAAGCCTTCTCTATCTGGGTCTTCGCCGATGCACTCAAGTATAGTTCGGACGGCAGAAGCGAGTTTTTGTTCCCGAGCCTCGCGTTCAGTTGGGGATGCACGCAGGCGTGAGACGGTTGATTTAGCTAGGATCATGTCGTTAGGACCATGAAATTCGGGGCAAATAAGATGAGGTAAGTACTCACCAGGCCAACCTAGACCGTGAGCGTCCGGCACAAGATGGCTCGTACCAACCTTGGTCGACTGTACGATCGGGGTTGATATGCCTGAAGGAGGACGGAAACCATAGCCGTCCTTGATGTGGGATTGGGGAGAGCGGGGTTTGTCGGGTGTGTCGGGATGCGGATCGTTTGAAGCATCTTGTTCAGATTCTTCGCCTCGTTGTCCGTGCGTGTCATGCGAGTCAATGCCGGAAGTGACCTCCTCGACCTGCAGGCGGCGCAGACTATCGGTCAAAAGAGCACCATGAGCAGCGTCGTCGACTGGAGTGGGGGCCATGTTCGAGAGGTGTAGTGTACTAACCAAGGGAAGCGGCAGCTGCAGTGAGACGATTTTTAAAACAAAAAGCTGACAGAGATTTCGACTCGTAGGACTACTTTCATTCTTGAGCACTGGCGCCCGGAGGTATGGGCTCATAGTTTGCGAACACGTGCCGCTGCGAGCCTCCCCATCGGGCAAGTTAAATGACCACAGCGAGCGCACCGGCCTGCTTCATTCTCCCTCTTTGTCCCCACATCTGGACAGTTCAAAGGGGAGAGTCATTCTTCGTCTGATACATTGATCCCTCGAGACAAATCTAACCGCTATTGTGTTCTCAGCCGTCCTGCGCGGTAATGCTCCGCATCTCGCGTTCCGTCTTGCCAATTCCGTGTATCTCAACCTAGCTATCTCACTGATTAGTTCGTCCTTACTGGGACGGGACTCCCAAATGGTGGGCCACCGCCCATCGGTGCTCTGACGAAACATCGGATCTCGCCCTTGGGGAGGGACAGGTAGACAAAAAGCTGCCTGACATGGGACATGATTCTCTGTCTTCCCTGGGCTTCTTATAACGCCCTCTGTGCGAATATGACCCCCACATTATTGTCTCGGTGAGATGAACGTAGCGGTCAAGCTACTTTCCTGCTCCTGGCCGGAATTTCTCCTCATTATTGGCTGGCCTTCTCATCGTTACCCTCGCAACACTCCAGCCAAACCGGTTCAGGCTCAGTACCAGCCTGAGCCTTCGTCCACTTATCTTTTCGATGCATGGCTAGCTTCTAGGGCGATACCAGACAGCCCCAATGCATACATGCTACCGGGGACGCACCGTGCGGTCTCCACGCAGAATGTCAAACTTGCACTGCAAATCCTGAGAGAATGCTCCTATGAATTCTGTATGCTTTTGTGGAGCTTGCATCCCCTCAGGATATCTATGATGGTCCTCTTTGACATCACTCGCGGCATTCTCCCTGCGTTTCGCGGATACTCCCAAGCCCTGCTAATAGACGAGGTTGGTCGTGCACTGTCTTCAACGGATAGCTAACTTTACCGTTGATTTCTCTAGATTCAACGTTTATTGGTATCGCAGGAATATACATGGACACGTTTTTCCTACCTCATCGCTGCAGAGCTTTCTAGAATGGCGTTCGAGAATTTCCTTGACCATTTGGCGTACGTTCAGCCTCGACGTCTTTACTTAAAATCGAGTACTCACCGCTTTCCTTAGCACTGCTAATGAGAATACCGTACACACCTCTGTGAGGTTTTTGATGGAATACCGTCAAATGCAACAGAGGGTTCGGATGGACCTTCCCACCTTGGCGAACCCCGCTATTCGTGATTTGTTCCAAGAATCTGACCTCTTCGTCCGTTCATTCAGCAGCGTTTCAGGCTTTGGCATTTTGTCGCCATGGGATGCCATGCGAATCCTGACCTCGTTCTCCGAGCTCGCATCCCATGCTCTTATTCTCTACACTTTGGCTATTACTGCAACGCAGAAATGGCTCGTTCTACTCTCAGTGTGCGCAGCACTTTTCCCGCTTGTTCTTCCTTGGCTCGGGCAGACGAGGGGCTATTACGACGACTCGTACAATCCCCGCCACATGCGATTGGTCGAGACGCAGGACCGTATGCGCTTTCTAGCACAAAGCGATGTGCATCGTCCAGAGGTGTTGCTCTTTGGCCTAGGCCCTTGGATCCTTCAATCATGGGCGAAGGCAAAAGCCAAATTGGTATCACTCGAGACATCCACTCCCTCAGAATCTGGTAACTTCACTGCCCTTCTATCATATCTGAATATCACTGGGCTGGTAATAGCAATACAAAACGTACGTCTGCTTATTATCCATCCGCTCTTTCCTCACCTGATAAATAATTCAGATCCCATTTGCGCTCGCATTGCAGAATTCTGCTTCTTTGGGTACCTTCACACTCTATCGCAGTTCTGTCCACAACCTTCTCTACACAGCGAGAAGGATTTACAATACCTTCCATATGGCCTATCAGAGTATCTTCCTTCTTGGTGCATTCTGGGCAGCGATGGAAGTCAAACCTCGAATGGAGCCAACGGAGGGAAATATCAGATGCTATATCCCGTCCCGCCGTGGAATGAAGATTGAGCTAAGGTATTACTTACGTCTGCCGTCAGATACATCAACGCTGATATAGACCCATTACCAGAGACGTATCGTATCGCTACCCAGGTTGCAGGGAACCAGCATTGAGAAATATCAACCTCACGATTGAAGCAGGAGAAACTATCGCCATCGTTGGCTTCAATGGTTCCGGTGCGCACTTGGCGATTATGTATGCCCTGAATTGACAACTGATCATTAGGCAACGTTTAGGGAAATCGACCCTTGCCAATATCATTCTTCGAATACTTGACTTCGACCACGGTGAACTTCTCATCAACTCACACGACATACGGACATACAATCCAGCAGAGTATCATGAGCACGTTTCCGCCGTCTTCCAGGGCTTTTCGCGGTTCCAAGCGTCCTTGAAGGAGAATATAGGTGTTGGATATGTTCCAGAGATCAACCGACATTCGTCTATAGAACACGCAGCACGCCTCGCAGATGCAAGCCACATCATTGACGCACTCCCGAACGGCTTGCGAACCACCCTTGAATCCACTCAAGAAGCTCGATCATGCGGTCAAATACTGTCCGGACGCTCTGAATGCCACAGACACGGATTATCAGGCGGTGAGGTAAGTGTTTCTGCACGACTCTTTAGACCGTCGCTGATCTTTACACCTCTTCCCAGTGGCAAAGAATAGCCATTTCCCGCGCTTTCATGCGAGCACACCGTCCGGAGGTTGAGCTTCTGGTATTCGACGAACCCGTGAGTTGGCTTTTCATTTATCCACTTACCTCGGTACCGAGACTTCCTGGATCATACTAGACCTCATCTTTGGACGCACACGCCCAGAGCCATGTTTTCGATACTGTTGAGAAGATGTCCCGGTCCCCATCGGGTGGACGATCGAAAACCGTGATATTCATCACCCACCGACTCTCTGTAGCACGACGAGCGGACAAGGTTGCCATGATGGAGAATGGGGTGAGAGCAAGATGAATCAAATTATTGCTCTTCACAAAACTAACTCGATTTCCAACCAGTCCATCATAGAGTTCGGAACCCATCAAGAGTTATTGAATGCAAAAGGGCCCTACGCGTCATTGTACCGAGCTTCCGTATAGCCCAGACCTTTCGACCGGGGGCTTTCACCTTCCACGGTTACAGCCTCCAGCTGAAATTTAAAAGTGATATGTTCCGACGTTGACATTATATTCCTTACTTTTCATCGATTTCATCTGTCATCCATAATAATATCGAGGCGCGGCAGGCGTACGCGTTGTAACATTACAGCCGTTTCGTATGGTCGAAATATGTTAAAACGCCGTTTTGCAATAGCGCATCAATGCCACTCGCGTCATTGCTTGGGATTGTGGACGTCTCGTCGGGACCGAGAAATGCACCACACAATAGGCCAAAATCCTTGGTGCCTTGGATCAACGACGGTATCTTTTGCTGAGCGCGGAGTTTAGCGAGAACAGCCTTCCCCTCTACGTGGATAGAGTGGATTGTACTCACCAACAAGTTACCGTCAAGCAGAACTCCCAGAAGGTTGTTCAGCTTACACCATTCAACAGCGGCACCTATACTCGACAATCTATAATCCCTCGCATCCTCTATGGACAAGGCGGTCTGACTCGGCGGTCGGCGTGTCGTCTGTCCATACAGCGAAGCGAAGAAGACTGGGTCTATTTTGCTATTTATGAAAAAGGGGGACTCATCCATGAGAGCGGACTCCACGTACAGTTAGGTTGCTTCCAGTTCAGAGCCGAACAAATGTCAGGTGAGAACGATGTGAAGACCACATTTCTGCGCGCAGCATGGCCCTCAATTGAGGATGTGGCGTATATTGTTTTTAGCACCGCGTCAACCGCATCATTTGAATTGAGATGATGCCGCAGAGAATGGCGTTGCCTAACAATAAGAGGTGGGTGAGCCACATCCAGGCATATCCCAAGCGTTGGTGGGAGTATCTAGAGTCGGGTATAAGGAGTGATTCAGCCGATTCGTTCTTGTGGAGGTATACAAAGTATAACCGACATGTAATAGGTCCCGCAGACTTGTCATTGAATTCGCTATCGTCACGTGTAACTCCGGTAGGGACGAATAATTCTCGACTGTCTGAAGACGTTTGCCTGTTCGCCCGGCAAGAGCAAGGAATTGAGCCAAGGTGACGTCCGCCACACCCAGATCATAGTGATCGTCGGGTAAAGTCCATCGAGGATAGACGACAGGATGTAAATCCCGAGTGACTTGCACGGTCACATACAAGTAACTTCCGGACAAAGATGAATGGGTTAGCGAATGACTCGCAATAGGAGTTCCAGACCGAATTGACGGCGAGTTCTGGGCGGAGGGTAGATGACGTGCAGACTGCATTGACCGTGGGGTCACGGTCTTCGGCGTTGTAGTGCTAGGCGCGGTATTTGATATTGACTTCCAGTAAGTCTCAACCGCTCCGCCAATTTCGAGTGTAACCTCACTGAAAGGTCTGATTATGTTAACTTCAAAAGAGACCTACGACGATCGTCAAAAGCCGACCGAAATGAAGGACGGATGAGATGCTTACTTCTCCAATCACATGCAGCCGATGGTCCAAAATGGGCAATGTGAAGGCCTGATTGTTACTTATTGAAGAGAAGAAGCAAGGCAAGCTGGTTGCACGACCGAGGGTTTTCGTCCCAAAGTTAGGGTATAAGGAGAACTCCAGCGAAAGCACGTCTCCAGAGGGTACTTGGAATGTAAACACGGTACTTTCTTCTGTGACTGGAATCGGGATGCTATAAGGGGCAGCCGTTACCACAGTGGTAGGTGTCATGACCAATTTCAGCTTTGGAGAAGTGTGGAGGTACTGATCCTTGTAATCCGCTTCACGGAGAGGTGGTCGAAGTTGAACGGCGGCAGACGGGCGGGCGGATGATTCACCGAATTTTGAGGTCAAATGACCAATGGTGATTTGAACAAGTGAATTCGTATCCAAGTAGTTGTGCCCGTACACCCGGTAAGGCATCATCGGCGGAGGTAAGGATAGGGAAGGGATAGCATCGAGGTCAGTTTCGGATAGCGACGACATTGGAGTATCGGGCTGGGGAGATATGTGTGAGGGGCTCAGGCCGGCATGTATTCTCGCTGTGGCCGTCATGAGAAGAGATACGCATGACAAGTGACCATACCAAGCAGCATAATAGATAGCAGTATGCCCAAGTTCGTCCGTCTTGTCTATCCGACTCCCACCTTCAAGCAAGACATGTATGCAGTCTTCGTGCCCATAGCGAGCGGCGTGGAATAGCGGAGTCCATTCGTTATATTTGTCGGGTATATCCCACCCTTCGCGATTGAGAAGTAATCGGCAAACATCCGCGTGGCCTTCTTGAGCAGCGAGATGTATAGGATATTCACCGTTGGAATTCGGGAGACTGGGGGCATTATGGCGAAGTAACAAGATTACCACGTCAAGATGTCCCGCCCGAGCAGCGAGAGAAAGGGGCATAAGGTCTCCATTGGGTGTATCCCTCGCAGGAGACACGCTCCCGATTTCCAGCAGAACGCGGACGCATTCAACGGAACCTTTCAAAGTCGCATACACCAGAGGCGTGCAATTGTCCACATCCACCGTATCGGCGGGCAAGCCGACCTCCAGCAATCTCCTGCATATATCCGCATGGCCGTACATGGCTGCGTAATGGAGAGCAGAACGCCCATATATGTCCACCTTGTCACGCTGGACGCCATTGTCCAAGCACAGGTTGACGAGTCGAAGCGCGCCCACGATGGCAGCCTCATGAAGACAGGTCCTGCCGTTTATGTCGTCGATGAAGGAATAGTTGAAACGGCCGGTAGTCGAATTTAAAATCAAATCTGCAAAATCCTGCGGAGCGTCGATGACCGCTTTCCATAGAATGCGGGTCACCTGCATCTTGGCTTCTGGCGACTGAGATAGAGAATCCGAGTATTGGACAAGATCTCGCACGAACGTTCTGTCGCCATCTGCTATGGCTTTCCGCAGGTTGCTCTCGAGGTCACGGAAAGGACCTAGTCGAGCGGATCTGTCGAGCTGCTCGCTGATGACCATGTCCTGCGGAGCGTTACCCTCGTATTTCATGCCTATGCTGAGGTCTGTGAGATCCAGTAAGCAAGCCGCCACAGTATCCGATAATTCTGCGATGAGCTGCAGATTTGGAGAAGGTGAGCCCTGGGTAAATACCAAGGATGAGAGGTATTACCTGTCTGTT
Organism: Panus rudis PR-1116 ss-1; assembly: GCA_022160315.1. NCBI lineage: Eukaryota > Fungi > Basidiomycota > Agaricomycetes > Polyporales > Panaceae > Panus > Panus rudis. The sequence goes on along the minus strand of MU275157.1, from coordinate 625,855 downwards.
GAAAACGGGCTGCACTTCAACTTGGCGGGCGAGGTACAATTCCTTAGTGCTCGACTTCGACCGTTTATCCCATTTCTTGAGGATCTTGCGAAAGCCGGTCGCGTTGATTTCCACGAATTGCTGCGATTGTTGCAGTCAGACAGGCTCTGATGCTATCATTAGAGGGAACTCACTTGAAGTTTGGAGAGATCGCGTTCCAATAAACGGAAACCCTCCGCGACTGCACTCCATTCGACATGGTTTAGGGTCGTATTGTCATCCGCGTCGGGCATGAGATGCATGGCGGCAGCACGCCGCTTGGACAATAGGGTCTCTAGGCGTAGCTTTAGTTCTGCTTCTTTCTCGAGGTAGAAGGCATTGATCTAGCCACAAATGAGCCAGAACGGCAGGGAACGAAAACGACGAGCCGACCTTTTCCAACTCTCGTTCAAGTCTAAAGAAGAACGCGGTCTTTCGAGCTTGGAAATTGGCCCGATTTGCATCCTGTGGAGTCAGCAGATTGGGCATGCTCTGTCCTGTAGTCCGAAACGCGAGTCGTTGCGCATCATAGTGGGGAGACTGTGCCTCATCCAAGTCGACTGTCTCGCGCAGCTCAGAGCCCAGGGAAGAAATGATCTTCTTCAAGGCCTTGTAGTCCAAATAGTAGCGCGACCATCCTGGCACTTGCTGGGCTTGTATCTGCTTTCCAAACTGCAGCGGCCGTCAGTGCGGGTGTGCAGGACGAGGAAATTGGACGACCTTCATGGGAGGCCCTGTGGGGGTTGTGCGGCGGCGGGTGTATGCGCACTAGGAGAGGTGCTCGAGGGGGGCACCGGGCAAGAAGAGCTTGACTTTCTTCATTGCCTGCAGATGATAGGGTTGCCGTGCGCAAGCCAACGGTGCAGTCCAGGAAATCGACAGGAGTGCCTCACGTGCCCGCTCCCGCTAGGATCGATGGTACGAACGTGCGTTGCGTAACGCAAGCTTGCATTGTAATTGTTGCTCCCACCATCCCCCTTTCTTCTCACAGCGGACTCAATTATTTGCGCAAGGGTACCATACATGTTCTAGCTACACTGCACATCGTTTTCCCTCGGAGATGAATCCCTCAGACGAGAATCTTTCGAAGCTGCCAGATCCGCGCAGGCAGCAGAGTGACCGGGCACTTGCCATGGCTCTGCACATAGTCATGTGCACATCGGTAACAGAACACATAGCCCGACGGCAGCGCCGTCGCATTTGCAAACGGCTTGTTGCACAACGGACATTCGCCGTACTTGCTGCCGTCCACTCGCAGTCCCTGCGGATGCGGGGGGAGCATTCGCGGCGGTGGTATCGCGGGCCCGAGAGGCGAGGTGGTCAAGGCTCGAGCAGGAGATGATGGGGAGTACCACCATTCTAGGAACTTGATAAAGAATATAGCCGTCGGAAGGAGGACTTTCAAGCTGTCCAAAAGTAGGCCAGGCGACGAGATGAGTAGACGCCGCAATGTAGCAAGGACACCCTTGGGAAGATCTGGTCGTGGTTTCGTTGGTGGTTGGCCTGCCGCTTGCTATAGTCGGCGAGTCAGATCGCACAAAATAACTATGACGTTCGAGATACATACCATATCCGCCATACCCAGCCGTCGAAGATCAACTCCAATCCACGACAGCCATGGTCTATAATAAGGTGTCTTCTCGAATAAATACGCGATATTGCATACAAGGAGCCACAGTTCCAGAGAAGTGTTCAGCCACGGATAAACTGCCTTGAATAAACGACGTAGTCGACCTGCCAGAGTCTGTAGATGTCGCATTCAGGTGATCTGTCGGTGAATTTCAAGGGACGTCCGCGTACTTGATCACTCGTTATTCGTTGTTGACGATGTCTCTCGTCCGCGTCTGCCTCCGCGATATCTGGGTCGAGGCCGCCTCCAAGTTGCTCATAGTAATCCTGCGCCTTTGCGCGAAGATATGGAAATCCAACCTAAGGCGACCTTCTTTAGTTTCAACTGTCACAATCACTATCGCACGGGAGACACACCAGGAAGACGAGAGACCGCCATATCTCTCGATCCCGCAGTTTCTCCTCCGGCGACACTCCCCCCACGACAGCGTTCGCTCGCTCAGTCTCAAACAAAGGTCTCCTCCTCCGCTTCAAGCCATAGAAGTTCTCAGAGAAGGACGCCCCATGAGTCTTGAGATAGTGTTTCTCAACGAAGAACATGAGAAGCGCGTAGAATTCCTCATGTTTGTTCACTATCCGCAACAAATATCGAGGGTATCGTTGAGCGAAGACCTACAGAATACGTTTGGAAGACTTCTTCATGGTAAGCTATGTATATATCTCTTACCGACAAGACATACTTCAGTGCCGGCTGCAACAAGTCCCTTAATTGCTCTTGAGCCACAAGCTCAAATAGTGTCGGCTTCAGCGGGTCCCCTCCCACATCATTGAAGAACTCCATTCAGCAAGCCAGTCTTCAATGTCGCCGTGGCCTGGAGGTTCGCTGAAACGTGTGAAGGTAATAGGACGAGGACATGGTAACTCAGGTCGGTCAAGTTGGTTTTATCACAAGCCGGGACGCGCATCCAGTAATGCCAGCGCTCTACGTCCGATGCTACTGAACGACAGGCGCTTGAACAACGCTAATCCAATTTCAGCGACGTAGGCCATATATATTCAATTGCTGCTATTTGCACATATGTCATCACCTTGATTGGACATGATACGAGTTTCGGCTGAGACATTTGCAGAAGTGTCATGCAGAGGTGCATACAGACGGGTTGACCTTGGTCCAATATGAGAACACACATTCATTATTATCTAGTAGTACAAAGAAACAAAGGAACAGCGACTCGGATATAAACACCTATGACACGAAGTCGAACACTGTCCTGAGCGACTCCCGGTGTCCAGGGACACGCCTCTGCCGCCACGCCCAATTCAGAGGTTCCTGCTTATGTTTGCCCCTCCTCTGTACCATGTGAAAGGTATGGACGACCTCAAATGGCTCCCTATCACCTCCCTCCTCTGGGACGTCGATTCAGTAGATGGCGGATGGAACGCATTGAGCCGAAGAAGTGCTTACCATACGCAAAGATACCAACCCATTGGAAAAACCTGTGCGTCAGAAAAGCTACGGGTTCTCGCTTGACCACCACGTCGTATTCAGATGGTTCCTCCTGCTGATTTGATTCAGCCTCTTCGTCGGGTTCCAATGAGGAGGGTTGTATTATAGGTAGCCTGAGTTTTTCCAGACCAGAATCAAAGACTACCAAGGGTATTGGTTGCTCGCTAATTATGGAGGTGACTATCGACCCTTTTCGTGGAACATACGGGATAGTAGAAGATCCTCACGATTCTTGTGACATCGACGAGACACAGGCCATAGCGTGCGAGACCAAAGACAAGTACGAGGATACACTAGCAGCTCAAGTTCGTCCATTTGCTGGTGTGTGACGATGAAAAGAGCGAAGGCGTACGTCGCGTCGGGGTCATCCAGGAAATACGAAGAGGGTTCGCATATCACAACCAGTGTCGGTTTCTCATCCAGCGTCGTCTTGCGAACGAAGTCTTCCCTGTCAAACGGTCGAGCTTCGTGAAGCATAGAAAACACAAAGTCCATATGCGCAGGCGATGGCGGATACCTGAGTGCCTGGCATGAGTAATGAATTGACCCGTGTAGAATGCAGGTCGGAAGTCGACGGACAATATGTTGACATCCCTCGCGAGCTTATGCGTACTTCCGTCCCCTCCGTGTTCACTTATCCATTCATCGTTGAATTCCCGCAAAGAAGAGACTAGGTTGGCACGAGACGGCGCGAGTAAGAGAGTTTTCCCCGGATCGTGAGTTGCGTTATGTGAGAGGCAAAGATGTATAGGTGCAGAGGGGTGGTATGGGCCTTGTATAAGAAGTGTCCGGAATTCGGGAAGTTTGGGACTAGGTGCAGGGAACATAGAGGCCATGCTGGAGGGGATGGTGGTGGTGCAGAGGAAAGGAAGCCGAGCGTCCGCGAATACGCGCTGAAATGCTTTCTGACCAGTGACCGCCAGCTTCACCAAACTCTCCTTCTATGCCATTCAACGTTCATCTGCTAAATCCCGTTTTCCTGAGTCTTAGGGTGTAACTCTATCTTTAATTGAACCCATTTAGGTCTTGGGAGTACCATCCAAGATGTACCCCTTTGCGTCCTATGTCCTCCGGAGTTACTACCGTAGCACCGGATGGAACGAAGACAACCTCTATGCCAATCTTACCAGAACCTCTAATGGTACGTACGCATATTCCTCTATACATTCGAACTGAGTACGACATCTCATACCCTCCACAGCCATCCTGGACTTCACAGTACCCAGAGGTCTCCACTTCTCCATCTCCAAATCCCCCAATCCACTCTTCAAAACCTCCTACTCCATGAACGCTCTTCCCTCTCTGAACGGCTCCATCGGATACATCTTCACCTCATGCGACCTAGACGTGAAGAACTCACGAGATGTCCGAGTCAAAGACATGATTGACCGTTTCAAAGTGTACGACCAGCCCAGACGACCAGAGGGAAAAGAGGAAGAATGGTTCGCAGGCGAAAGGGTAGACACGCGTGGTGAGTACTTTAACCTTTTCACCGGTCGTTGTAGATGAGAATATCTTAGTAGTCTTGAGATTATTTGTTGTATGGGAGGATATACATCCCAACGGGTAGACTGGATGCACTCTACTCTACCAGGATCTCTCCAACTGTCCAAGGCATGGTAGCCGCCATCTCGGACCCACGAACAAGTCTCCAAGCGGAACGGTCCCGAGGTACACCAGGCTCAGGGAATAATATCATGCTTAGCCTTCAGCACGATACAGGGAAATGGTGCACGGAGTATACTTGGAGTGCGGAAGATGGCATGTGGGGTGTTCGGTCGTTGTATAACTTTGGTAAGGTGTCGACACCGAACGTGGATGGGTCGGACGACTCTGTGCGGTCAAACCCCGGTGCGGGTGTGAAGAGTCGCTCGAAGAGAGTGGATGAGGAGGAGGCCATGGAAGGTGGTTTGAAGGGGCGGGTTTCCGCGGGCGCAGAGTTCTATATAAGTGCGAAGGAGAAAAGTGCCGGAGGTTTGTCACTGTGTTTCTGAGCTTGCTGAGAATATTGAATATTGACAATGTGTACAGTCTCAGCAGGTATCCGATTTACAACTCTCCCAGACGCAACCCCTCCCTCCGCACAACTTTCCTCTTCATCCTCTTCCACCTCATCTTCCTCAACCTCTTCACCTACCTCCTCTTCCTCAGTCCCCACATACAGCCAACCTCCAACAACCATAACCGCGCTATTTAACCCCATGCTGGGACACATCTCAGGCGCATACGCAGCCCGAGTCTCACGAGACCTCTCCCTCTGCTCCCGCTTCGATTTTAACGTATACAGCTACGAGAGCGAATGGACAATGGGAGCAGAATGGTGGACGAGACGGAGTAAGACAAAGGATCTCTCACATTTCAGTGAGGACGGTGAGGATGGTGATGGTGATGGTGGTAGCGTCAGAGGCAGGAGTGCCAGACTGGACCCAAGTAACCCGACGTTGTTTGCTTCGCCGCCCAATCCGTCCGACGTGAATAGGGACGACGAGATCCTGGGCGTCGTCAAAGCCCGAGCGTCGACTACGACCGTAAGTGCTACGTTCGACATTTGCAAATCATTCTTAATCCTCATGACGATTTGAATTACTCATGCTAAAATTGTAGGATGTCTCGTTAATGTGGGAAGGCCGGATACGGAATCTCCTCATCAGCCTCGGCGTAGTGTCCAACCTCTCTAGTCGGGCGAAACCTATAAAAGCTATCGGACTGGAGCTTTCGTATTTTAGTTCTGGGTAATGGATCGAATATACCGCTTTTCGTATCACATCGAACCATACGTTTGAACCGCTAGACAGGATGCGATACCTATTTCGCCTTTTGACAGTGAAAGACTCATCAGAAAATCACACAAAGCATGGACATGTATCCCCAAATCAACCCAAGAGAGCACAGATGTCATTATAGCAGGTACAGATATATCAAGCATCGGAGGAATGAGGGAAAGAAGTATCCATGAACACATGAGGAACTGTATACGAGACGTCAACACAAGAAAAGGCAAGATGGTACTGATCGGAGTGTATGAGAGGGGGGTATGGATTATCAAACAAGCATATATCACCCAATGAACGCAAAAGTGGGGAGAAAGTGCGAGGAGGGAGTTATGGTTATGTGAGATATGTATGAGATAGATAGCGAATGCGAGTGACCCGAAGTAATATTGGTGGGGCAAAAGCAAGAGAAAAATGGCAAGAGGGATAGTACACTATTTTTTCTGGAATGGAGCAGAGATACGCAAGAGGGATGAGTAACCGAGCAGAGACATGAGAGGGACGAAGATCCAGGATAATAGCAACGAAAGCAAGCAAAAAGGGGTGGTCATGGAGAAATGTGTTCGAGCGAAAGATATAATCTAATCCTTCGTCGAAACAGCTGCGGCAGCAACAGGCTGAGGGGTCCGTTTGGGCACAGGAGCCACACCTAACGATCGCGTCAGTGCAGAGAGCGCACCGCTCGTGATGACTGGTCTAGACGCATGGATACGATGTCCCAACCCCGTCGGAGGAGTTGAATGCGTGCGCGCATGCGCACCATCTCGGTCCCCTCGCCTCATACGTTCCTCCGCATTCTGTCTATGCCTCCCGCCAACGGTATGTGAACGATTGTGAGAGGGGTTGAATGGATGGTTGCCGGTTGAGCGGCTGGATTGCGGAGGAGAGGGGACGGTGTGAGAGGTGATATGGGAGGGAGCGGACACAGACGCATGTATAGAGGCTGAGACGCCACGAACGGGGGAAGCGTTCTGGGAGCTTGACTCTGTTGAAGAAGGCGCATGGATAGAGGCCGACAGGGTACTCTGCTTCGGGTCATCCTTCTCGTCTAACCAGTCTCGTGTAGGTTTCAATGGCAGGCTTGGTACAACCGGTTTCTCTGTTGGCGCGTCGTTACTCGGAGGTTCACTTGGTTGTTGTGGCTCTACCGCTGACTCCGCCTCTACTTTCGGAGGTTCAGTCTGGCTATGGGGAGCAGCCGGTGTTTTGTCTTGAGACACAGCCGAAGGTTTCTCCCCAGGTGTGGAATTACTGGCAGGTTCCTCTACCTCAAGATCGACGATGCTCGGAAGAGTCTTCAAGCCATCCTGAAGAATTGGGGAAATCACCTTGGCCTCCTCGTCGACGGCATCAAACCCTTGCTCCGATTTCTCCGGCTCGGTATTGGAGGGTACACCCCAGTCATTCAAATCAGGGAGACTGTCATCGTCATCACCCGCCCAGTCGATGTGACTCCCAGGGGTATGCGGCCTATTATCCATCGCTACCGCGCGAACACGTTCCACCAACGCATCAATGTCGTGTCTGATGTCGAACTGATGCTGGTCTACGTGTGGCTGGGAAGGAACAAGGTGAGGTGGCAGGTCCTTCGCAGCTGAGGCGCTGCGAACTCGATTGGGAGCCTTCTCCTGAGATACCGACGATTTTCTGGTGGTAGAAACAGGGACGGGACCGACCTGAGTGACGGATATGGAAGGTGTTTTGGGATTATTCGACTGAGAGCGTTTCCGACGATGACCGCGGGCGGATGCATTGACGGGGGGAGGGACTTTGCTGCTCGGGGCCGGGGTGGACAGTGATTCGACACTGGGCGCCTTGCGCGAACCCCTCGACTCGGAGGGCTTGCGAGCAGACTTGGGCTTGGTAGAGGACCTCACCGAGGACACGCTTTGCGTGGGTGAAGCGGAGATGGGAGCAGAGGGGGGCGGTGGAGCGAGTTTGTTAGCAGCCTCGGTATTGACTTTGGGCACTGGCTTTTCCTTCTCGGGCGGCGGCTTGGACTTGTCTTCGTTGCGTGCGGGAGGAGGGCCTCTGCCGCCATTGTTGGGTCTTCCCCCACCACGGCCACCACGCCCTCCGCCGCGGCCGCTGGGACGGGACTTGGACATGCCTCTGAACGCGGAACCAGGCTCGCCGCTTTTGCCCCAGCCGCCCCTGGAGTTGCTGGACTGATTCGCCCACATTGAGTTATTTGCACCACCGGTTGCAGACGAGGGAGGGGCGGGAGATGCCATCGATGATGTATCACGGGTGAGGGGGGTGTTCAGGGTGGTGGGTGATGCACGAAGAGGACCTAGTGATTCCGTGCAGTGAGTACTGGAATGGAGGGGCCATGGCAGTGCGTACAGGGTTTACAGGGCTTTTCGGGGCAGGTGTATTTTTCTACGCAATGGGAAGGATGGTGGCTGGGATGGAAGGCGGAGGCTATATAGCAAAAGCGAACAATGGGCGGGCGTGTGGGCGTGGAGGAAGGCGTTCGGTAGCAAGCCACGTGCCCTCGGTCCGCTCCGTCTCTGCACCGCTCGCCTCCGCCCGCACTGTCAGGAGTCCGAATCGGTACTTGCTATTCAGACTCTGCACTCAGCCACCGCCGCACCTGCTCGCCATCGCAGCCAACATGTCCAAGGCATCCCAACCAGAGCTCAAAAAGGTCAGTCTCACCTCAGTCCAGCTGCGACATCCTGACTGATCGCCGCTGCAGTTCATGGACAAGAAATTGTTCATCCATCTCCAAGGTGGCCGCAAAGTCAGCGGCGTTCTGCGGGGCTATGACCTCTTCCTGAACCTGGTCATTGACGACGCCCTCGAGGAGACAACCCCCGCACAAAAACACCCAATAGGGACCGTCGTACGTCGCCCTTTGCACGCTTGCGCTTTGCTCCGCTGATCCTCAGTGCTCACCGCTTTGCTATTGTGCTTCAGGTCATTCGCGGCAACAGTGTAACCTCCATGGAGACTCTCGAGGCCATTCGGTAACAAGGGCCCTCCGCTGCAATTGTCTTCTGTATTCTCTCTTTTGTATCACTATCTGCTTTCACGTTCGATCTTGGCTCTCAAACCTCAACCGATACCTCCTCGCTCGTACTATCTTGTCCCTCTCGGCCGCAATGCTTATGAACGAATGAAAAGTCGTTTGAACAACCATTACATGTTCCAACTCCACGGTAGTTACATGATGCAGACGAGATAGAGATGTACGTCGAAAACTATGGCAAACAGTGGTATGAAAAGTAAGAACACGGTTCACCTCAAACAGCGACGTCTGTACGTTCCTCTACCACAATCTCTATGGCCCCTTCGGCGTAAAAAGTACAGTACCAGAAGAGGCGTAAAGCAATGTTGTGGATGAAGATCCAAACGCGAAAAAATACGCGTTTTATACACGGCCATATTGGCGCCTCCACGTGTTCTCGTTACCTCGTAAACGCGTGAACGTCACTCCTGAGAAGCTCAGAGAGTCAAGCTCACAAACTCTCCCTGTGTGAATCAGTGCACCTTTGAACCTGTCGCCTCTTTTATTTATCTGCCCTACACATTTTCACGAAGTCTCCACGTCTCTTGTGTACGAGCCACTCACAATAGGAAGACATGCCAGCGACCAACCGAACACCCGAATTCCGCGAGATACTCAAGGAAGTATCCCAGTCCATCCCAGAAGCTAAACGACGTAAAGTGTCAAAGCCCAGGAATGCTCAGCAAGAGCAACAACTCCTCCTGAGCAAGGAGTATCTGTCGGAAGCATATGTCGTCGTACGCCTCTTCCGCCTCACATAAACAGACGAGAATTATGTTGAAGCGAAGCGTATTTGTATTTGCAGCTCAATCATATAAACAACCTCGCGCGAATGCTGGTTGCTATTCGTAAACCCTACTTGAACTTTGATTTGCGGAGTCCCCCGTTCTCGAGACAGCAGCAACGAACGTTTGACCTCTCGGGAAGTGACCAGTCCTGGGCGAACATCCGACATTTGAATGACAAGGAGCGGGACCAAATTGATTTGCAAGCCAGAGTCATTCTTTCACGGTGCTCTGATAGAGTAAAGGAGTTGGAGGCACTGGAGAAACGTATGTGACCACGTCTTGTGATAGGTATGACGGTTGACGGGAAATACATGCAGGCCGACAAGAACTAGCAGCAAGCCAAACAAACCCCCTCACCCGTTTCCTCCCCGCCCGACTCCGCCAAGATGAATCAACTGCAGCCTCAGACTTCATAGCCGCACACCATTCCAGTATAACATGGTACCTCAGTCGACGACTCGCCGAGACGAGCTCATTCCTGAAAGACATGCAGGAAGAACGAGTGAAGAGGCAGCTTGAGCGGACGAAGACGTTAGGCTCTACCGCAGGCCGGGAAGCCATGTTCATGACTGACCCTATCCCTTCATCATCATCTTCCTCCGATACGGGTGCTAGTGGGAATAACGGAGGAGGGTGGTTAGACAACGCGTCGAATATTGCATCGAGTTACCTGGGGTCAATAGGAGGCGGAGGAGGAGACCCTTCAAGTTCCCGTTCAACACCTAAATCATCCTTCTCCATCCCGACAACCGATGACCTCCTAGACGACGAGTCAGACACGGAAGAACTCGAACTGACCTCCTCCCAAATCATGCAATTCGAAGCGGAAAATGCCAATATACTTCAAAATATGCAGGACACCCTTGCCTCTGTCCAACAAGCTGAATCTAGACTAATGGAAATCAGCGCGTTGCAGATGGAGTTGGTGACGCATTTGACGAAGCAGACCGAGCAGACCGAGCAGTTGTACGAGGATGCGATTGCGACTGCTGCGAGTGTGGAGAAGGGAAATGTGCAGTTGAAGGAGGCCAAGAGACGAGCGAGGGATAGTCGGAAGTGGATCTTATTGTTCCTCATTGGAGCCAGTTTGTCTTTGCTCTTCTTGCATTATTATTGAGCCTCCCCTTGCTTTCCACCCTCGGTTCACTGTTCCTCTGGTCGACTCTGGTCGTTGTGTGGGTTTTTATCTGTAGATCTCTGCCATTTTCTCCGGTCTTCGTTACCCTCACGTGCTACATTATACCTATCGCATCGCATTACCCTGTTTACATGATACACTATATATACATGAAATCTACGCACACCTTCCACAGTGTATAGTTATGAGAGAAACCATAAATATTCCGGACGGTATGCCAAATTGTCTTTGTATAATTCAAAACCATGCCGTTTGTAACTGAGCAGCTACTCTGAAGACATCTTGAATATTATACCTCTGGCGAGGCAGTATTTGACCTTGCAGGTCGAATCGTGCTCTCTTCGTCGTCCAAGATGTCTTCAGAGGAGTAGTTGCTCAATAGAGGTGCACCCTCGCCTGCCTCCTCAACTGCCTCGGCAGCAAGCTCGTCGACATCTGGGGGCAAGTCCTTCAAATGCCGTATGTGCGATTGCATGGCATGGTAGATGACGCTACGACGATTCGGGTCAAATGTCAGTATGTCAAGGTTATGGGGAAGGGACAGGAGAAAACCACATACACGCTCGTGAGTATAGCAATGAGAATACCTCCTACGACAATACATGTGTTGATAATTTTCGTTTCTATGTGATAGTGAGGGTCGGGTTCTACAAGAGAAACATAGCGATAACACTTACGGGTGTCCATATGTCTCCTAGTCTCTCCGTCAGATAGCGAAGCCAATCGGGAACCGATGAAGACATGTAGCGCAATCTTGGGGAACGTGATGAATGTTGCAACGACAAATTGCCACAGGGAGACTGCCTCAATGGACTAGAGGTGACGGGTCACTCGTTGAGAGATACTCGACATATTCAGTCTAGCAATAGAGGGGCTTACTGCGAAAAGGGAGTTGGCGTAAACCCAGGGAGGGAAGGGGGAAGCACGGATAAGCATGATAAGAGGTAGACCTTTCGCCCGCTATGCAGTATACACATATGGTCGAGTCAACCGAGGGGAGTGCATGAATACGAGTCGAGACTTACGACGACCGACTCCAGTGCTTGCCATTTCTCATTCGTATGTGACCATCTCCGGAGACGCTTACTGAAGAGGAACCGCATGACAACAAAGACGAGTGCAGAGCCCACGACGGATCCTATTGCAGCGATGGGGAAACCCTTCATGCCATATGCGAACCCGCACAGGGTGATTGTCGTAGTATGTCCGACGCATGGGGGGAAGGAAATAACAACTGAGGGATAGCGGCACAAGTTCAGCACGCTTTACGATGATTATGAGGAGATATGTTGAGAACGCACCGAGCACTGCGCCTAGAATTAACCAGCCGAACTTCAAATGGCTGATCTTCTGCGCGAGGTTGTACATCGTCTGTCCAATTCGATCGGCTCCGACAACGATGAGGAACGTTCCGAGGGCGACATAGAATAGGCCCAAAGCCCATATAAGCATCTAAAGGCAGTCATTCATCTTCTTCAGCTCCCACTAAATTCGACACATAACGCGACGAACCTTGCCGTATAGCGGAAGCTTCCGATACCTATTCCACGACGTCCGAACGTAATGCATGTACAGTGTCCATAGCCGCAGAAACAAGCCTTGTTTCGGTTCGTCGCTATCTAGCGAAGGTGCCATGGTCTGTACAGAAGATGAAAGGAGAGGTGTGAGCCTTCACACTCTTGGGAAGGGAGAGCTATGGCGGATTACTTGATTCCAGCCTCGTAACCGCAGCTCGCCGGGGCCGTGAAGTCATCGCGGAACGACGTTGCCTTTCTCGGAGTTGTGGTACCGCGTGGGTCAAGCGCCTGATGACATTCGACCTCTCCTCTCGAGAACGTGACCGCTACTTCAAGCTAGTCGAGCTCAGAAGGAGGTCAAGCGAAATGGAAAAGTTCTCTGCGTTCAGGGTATGTCTTCTCCTAAATGGTCGCTTGGAAGTGTTAAAGCGTTCTACAGGACCCAGGTACTGGAATACAGGTATTGCTCCGTCCAAACTTTACCGATCATTGTCAATTGACCGTTCAACAAGCCCTTCCTTACGCCTGTGTCTCCCGTGGGCTCTGATGTTCTCAAAAATATCCTTCTTCCGTTCGGGATAGTCGTAGGGACGATACGGACTGCGTTGATACTGGTGCTGACGCTGTTGTACGCTGTACTCGTTGAGGGTCTATGTAAATTACTGGTGAGACTACTCACCTCACAACTTTACGACTTGTCTGACGATCCTAGGTTCCTTTACCTCCCCTGCATCGCACAGCATCCCATTTCTTTACTGCTGTGATCGCACGGCTCGTGCTGCTCCTGTCAGGCCTATTATGGATTCCTGTAGAGCATGTAACGCGTAAACGAGGGTATGTACGTGTCTTCCTTCATTTTGCGCCCCGTCCCCTGACCGAGGATCCGATACAGGCGTGGTGCGAAGACGAAAGAATCGTGGAACCCCAAGGCTGGAGATATCATTGTCTCAAATTGGGCGTCGTGGGTTGAGATTTTGTGGCTAGCTTTCCGGTAGGCAGCTATGCATTATATCCCTTGTTCTTCAATATAGTGATACTTCATACAGCTTCAACCCCATCTTCCTTGTACCCGTGACTTCACCAGTTGACCTGTCTTCCGCTTCTCGCTCCTCCTCTCCTATCACAAGTACTCCCGGTCGACGCACGGGAACAGGGTCAGCGGCCATCTCGACCCCAAACACTCGTGTATCCACCCCTCGAGCTCGTATCCTAGGCTTCCGTCACGTTTCTTTGCTGTCCATGATCACTCGTACTGGAACTATCCCGGAAGACTCTGACACAATCAAAGACTATGGTACTCTCGAGGAAGTGAGGAGCAAAGCGGACAGACCTATCGTTATCTTCCCCGAATGCACGACGAGCAATGGGAGGGGTTTGCTGAAATTTTCTGACGTCTTCAACGGTGTGAATGTTCCTGTCCGGAAATTCAAGGTATTTGTGATGTGCGTCAGGTCAGTGCTCGGGAGATTTCAAGAGGTTGCTATAGCATATTTACAACCCGTATCGTAGATATGACCCGCCAACGTCCCTTTCCCCGACCTTGTCCCACTCCATCCCCTCCTCCTTCCTCAACCCACTGCCACATATATTCAAGGTCACCTCATCGTTGGTCCCGTTGACGCTCTCGATCCGTCTCCTCGCACAATCAGACTCACCGAGTTCTGGCTCATTCCTTCTCAGCGACTTCCTTACAGGGGGCCAATACGACGACCCTCTGTCCGAAATTTGCGCTGCTCTGATATCACAGATAGGCAAGTTCAAGAGGACAGGGATGGCTTGGGAAGACAAGGCAGCGTTCTTGCAGTTTTATATTGAGAAGCGGAAGTAATGTACAACGATGCAAATCCGACTTCTACGCTGCCTTTCTCGCCCGAACTTGAGTGCATGCAAGTACGCAATCTTCACCAATAATGATACAGAACGAACCGGGTAAGTCGACGGCAAGTAACAGCTCTAGGTGCATTTGGTCCATTGACCCCTTGGGTATCCATTTTTGTCTCCTATCTTGTGGTGGTCTCGACCGTTGGAGTCCTCTTCGCAGTCCTCGCCACCTCTGGTAATGCCGCGCACTGGACGGATAGGAGTATGCTCACAGTCATAACGTGGCTTGTCAGGCGACGGCGCTTCCCCTTTCGCTCTCCATTGGCGTGGTGTATAACCTGTATCCACATGCCCATGATGGCCATGGCCCCGTTCAGTTTCTCGAAGTCGAGCATAGGGATGGTGTCGACGCGCAGAGCTATGAGCAGCAGGTGAAGGTGAATACTGTCTAGAATTGCTCTGTCGGCGTTGGGGTCCCTACAGAAGTGGTAAGACTTGAGAGGACCAGTCATTGGACGGGTAATACGCTCACATGGAGATATATTGTCAGGGCACTACCATGAAGTTCTTTGCCATCGAGCTCTTCCACAGCTCTATCGGCATCTTCCTGTTTGACATACTCAACGAACCTGAGACTATGAATTAGCGCATATAGGAGCCGTTATGCCTAAAACATACCCTTTACCCCTCTCAATTTTACAAAACGCCACGGAACCAGCAACCCGCGCGAAGTCTTTCAAGTCCTTCCACGGTGGTCAAGGATCGCTCTCATCAAGAAATGAAGATACTCACTTGCCAACTAGTTCGTGTACTGAGGTTGAGTACCATCACGGGGTATAGCGTCTTGCGATGGTCAGGCGTAAGAGCCTTAGATCTGCTACGTTCACTCGATGGACTGGAACTATGGCTACCCGACTTGCCTGGGGGTCGCGGCGCGTCGTGCCTGGCAAACTGAAATTTGATGTCTACGACGAGGATAGCCATGAATTAGAGGCGAATGCAAGTGTGAGAAGTTGGAGGGAAATGTTACCGTGTCCCAAGAAAGGCTGGTGTAAGAAGGTCGCGACGACATCCTATCATTGCTGTGTAAAGCTTATGCTCGTCTCATCTAGTAGATATATGCTGTGTACCGATGCATCCTAATGAATGTGTTAAGTGGAATCTGAAAGGGAGAAATCGTTCCGAGGACAACCCACCGATTCAGCTTCGAATTCGACGAAAGCATAACCTGATTATATGCATTCAATCATATCATAGATGTCTATATGGACGCGTCGAAGGGTCGCGCACCAGTGTGTAGATGGAGAGCTGATATTTTCCCGTAGACAGACAGGTGCTACGGTGAGGGCGTGACTATCGGCATCGAGACAGAAAGGCGCATTATAGTTACCGTATAGACGTCGTGTTCGCGCAGAGACTCGGGTAAACCTGACAAAACGTCATGGATCTTGTAGCCCAGCTTAAATCAGTAGTATATGCGCACCACCGAGGTATAGACACTTGCTTGACATAACGGATGTCGAACTGGGGCTGGAGATATTGTTGAGGTGGGAGGGGGGAAAAAGAGGTACGTCCGCATCCTTAGGTTTATATACTGATGGACATAGACAAGCTTCAAAACCACGCGATCGAAGGCGGACTTCTTGAGGTGTCGATCGCGTTTGTCTTCATTTGGCAAGCTCATACATGGGTAATGCTACATACGTACCGCTGTTCAGGTCAAATAGCTGCACAACCCACTCTGATCCAAGAGGTCGCTCTATATTCCAGGCCGAACGCTGAAAAGGGTGGAGATACATGTCACGACTGCATGAAAGGACATCTACAACTTAGCCTTAGGCCCCTTTACGACCTCATGGAACGCTCTAGACAAGTCGGCTTTCAGATCCTGAAGGGATGTTTGAGTGGTTGAGGGTTAACAGTATATTTGGTCGCCGTACCTCAAAGTCTTCGACTCCGACACTAAGACGAATCAAACGAGGGTCTGAATTGGGGTCTGACGCAACGCGCTGCTCGATCAAGGACTCGACGCCTCCGAGACTCGTAGCAGGCTATCCGATTGCGAAATTAATTCTCAGACACAAGCATTGACCCCCCTGAGAGACTTACCACAAAGAACTTGAGAGCATGCGGTAGCTGGCTAGCGAATTCCTGACTTTTCATTAGAATCGCAAAGGTGGCGTTCCATCCTCCTTCCATTTGCTTGCTGGGTTCCCATCCATTCGCGTCCTTGCCTTGCAAGCTGGAATGCCACACAACATCGATAATCCCTGGGGGGATACCATCGGCTGCTTTGCCGCCAGAGGCTTGGTTCAACCACTGAGCCAATTTAGTCGCAGTCTCCGACTGGCGAGGGACACGCAGGTGGAAAGTACGCAGGGAACGAAGCAGGAGCCATGCCTCGAGCGAACCCATCATCGAGCCCAAGAATGTACGAGTCCCCCATAGCTAGACATCATGTGTCCAAATAAGTCTCATTCTTGGGCCATAGTTCAGGTATCTTACCGCTTTCCACTCCTCAAGAGTCTTCACCACCAGAATACCACAGAGCAAGTCAGAGTGGCCCCCGAAGTATTTAGTACCTATTACTTATTCATAAAACCAAACTCGGTCCTTGAGCTTGAGAGATCAATTGCTTACCGCTGTGCAGAATGATATCAGTGCCCCATTTGAAAGGGTACTGAAGCGGAGGAGGACCAAATGTGGAGTCTACAATGAGTTTTCCGCCAACAGCATGAATCTTGTCTGCGTAGTACTGAATATTTCTGGACGGAAGTTCAGAGTTCAGCCATGCATTGCACGTTTTGAGGAGGTGATGGTATACCTTGACTCTCCGGTAGGGTTCAATGGAGTCTCGAGCCAGCAAATATCGCCAGGTTGATACTCATCATCTAAGTCAATGATAGGAATTTTACCCTTGCTGCGCTGATACACATCGATGACAACGTGGACACCATGATAGCCTCCGCGAATGACGATGCGCTTCGGATTGAGGTGAACCAAAGCCTGACAGGAAGAAGTATCGGTATCGGCACTCCGCCTGGCTTGACGGAACAAGCATGCGACTCACAGCATACGATGCAGCCAGACCAGAAGCATAGGTAAGAGCATATCCTTGCTATCATTGCCGCAAAATAACCAAATGTTTTCCCGACGTAATGAGAAAGGATGAACGTACGTTGACTTTGCTCAAAATCTTCTCGGCTCTGGTGGACACGTCCTGCGTGTAGCGAGAGTAGACATGTCTTTCGGGATTCCAGGGATCAAGATCTTGCAGACTGTTGTTCTCGCTCCAAGGCTGCGGGTTTCTAAAAGCTGGGGTAACATGAACGGAACTGTCGGGTTCGTCAGCTATCTAGTACTTACTAGTGGTTACCGAAATGGACGGCGAGACCTCCAGGCCCTTAGGGACTTCGTGGTCTCCGTGCATGAGGGTTGTACCCAGCCGCACGCTTTGCTCATCAGTGGGTGCCATGTCAGATTCTAACTGTCAAGGAATGCAAGAAGTGGGAGGCGGAAAGCAGCCCAAGCCAGCCCAGTCAGCCTCGAGGATATATATACATGCTCCGAGTCGTTGATCTCAGGGTCTTTCCATTGTGCAAGTTTGAGTCATAGATTGCGAGAAAGTCACCGGCCGAGGCGGCTAGGCCATCCGATGGGCGTATGACGTGAGCTGTCACGCCGTTACGTATCATGTGTGCGTTACCCGACGCGTTTGACAGGGGACGTCTGTCACACTTGAAGTTCAACCTCCTCTTCCTCCCAAACCGCCAAGCGTCCGCACTCACGCCCTCAGGCCGCCCTGTCTTTACTTGTTCTTTACACTCTGAGGCTTCTTGGAAAATCCTTGATTTAAGCTCAAACCTTTCCTCTAGTTCGATAAACTCGAGCATCCGACATGCGAAGCGCAATTCTGGCTCTGTCTAGTATCCTAGCTATCTGGGGAAGCCTCCTCTTCGAAGCGAATGCCTTGGACCTACGTTCTCTTCATGATTCACTCTACTCGCGTTATTCTCGCGCTCATTCTCTCGGCGACGACTACCAATTTGACCCCCGCGATGGCTGGCAAAGTGTTAATGTCACCGATCTACAATACAAGTACTCCCGTCGCGATGAGCACGACCCTGTCACTGGCGACGATGCACTGGAAGATCCGTTCTACAGCCCTGATACGGACAGTCTGGAAAGAAGAGCGAAGAAAGGACACCCCAAGGCGAAAGGCAAGGCCAAAGCGGCTGATTTGAAGAATCTGAAGCAACTCAAAACCGCGCAATCCAAAGCGAAAGTCGCCGGCGGCTTCACCTCGAAATTCAGCAAAATCATTGACAGCATCAAGGGCGTTGGAAAATCCGAAGTGGTCAAAATCACTTGGTATACCGGACATGACCTGGAAAATCCGAGTTGCTGGTCAAACCCCACTTGGGCACCTACTGTGAGTGATATCCAATCTTTTCAGGTATACAAGTCTTGATGTTGTGATATACACGACAGGATGAATCATTTGCCTGTGCGTTGACTTTGGAGGGTTGGACTACACGCCCGAAGTGCTTCAAGTTCATCGAACGTCAGTACAGCCTTATCTACTGCCAGCCAGCCTCGGTATCGCCCTGACATACCGCATATAGTCTGCAATACTCCGAAGAAATGTGTTCACGTCCGTGTAGTCGACTCATGTGCTGGATGCGCTCCAGGTTCGAAACATGTAGACCTGACGCAGGCCGCCTTCAAGGAACTTGCAGATCTTGGTGAGGGTTTGCTGAATGTGCAAATGAGACAAGCGACCGACCCGGAGGGCTGGTAAGAGTTTGCTTATCGTGTTGAAAACGTGTCTAATGAATGCCGCAGGTTGGAGGAACTATGGGGACCAGAAAAGTGAAGGAGTGCATAAAATCGCGCGGCTGGGCCCGTCATACTAGAGCTGACTTCCTGAACTGGAATCAACACTAATCGCTTTGTTAATATACTAGACATGTAACACCACTAGCTTCGTTCCATACCACCGCGATCGCCAGAATTGTATTGCGATTAAGCCTTGATGCTCACTCGTTTCCTCTTCTTACCCTCTGCAATTTTTTCCTTCACTTTCTCCTCGTCCATCTCTTCCTCGAAGAACTCTGCCGTAAGTTGCGCGTCGCTCTGTCTTTTGATATACTTCATAGCGGCAAGGTTGTAGTTGATGATGTCCTTTTGCTTCCGAAGAGCTTCTCGGAGATGCTTGCGCAGGGGAATGAGAGCTGTTCGCATAACGCGGTTTGCCACAATTTGATGATGATGAGTTTTGAGGAGGAAGAATATGATGCGGGATGTAAGGATAAGATTCCATTCCTGCAATAAATCTATCAGTCAGAGATATACTTCAGAGCGCGAATGCATGGTCTGGTCTTACCTTCTGTGCCCAATGGTTGAGGAATCGCATGAACACGAGTACCTTTCCGAACGGTAGTACGAGCAACGCATCATACAATGCCGTGCTATTGATCCTCTCGACGACCATAAGCACGTACTCTTCCGGTTCAACATCATACGCTGCCAACACTGGGTTTCGCGGAGGAGGAGCGATTTGCTCTCCAAGTCCACCTTTGGCTTTGACATCTTCATATTCCCGGAACACGTCGATCTCGCCTTGAGCAAGGTCCAAAGCTTCGATGATACGTTCACCTGCCATGAGCGTTTCGGTTGTTTGCTTGGATACCCCCGTAACTTCTGCAGTATTGGCGTTCGTCGGGGCCGCTCCATCTGCGCCGCTGCCTATCACTGAGTCTTCGCGGTTCATGGCGTCC
This sequence comes from Panus rudis PR-1116 ss-1, assembly GCA_022160315.1. Classification (NCBI taxonomy): domain Eukaryota; kingdom Fungi; phylum Basidiomycota; class Agaricomycetes; order Polyporales; family Panaceae; genus Panus; species Panus rudis. The sequence goes on along the minus strand of MU275157.1, from coordinate 605,933 downwards.
GCGATTCCGGTTTCATATAAAGTTTCAAGTTCTCGCTCGCGTTCTTCCTCCAGGAAGAGCTATATTTTCCAGGAGGTATTAGCATCGAGAGCACGTCATGGAAAAGAGAACGAACCGGCTCATCCAGCTTTTCCCAAACTCGAATTGACTTGTCGTGCGAACCGGTGACGACGAATTTACCCGCATTGCTCACCGCCAACGCCCAAATTTCTCCGTGATGACCCTCTAGCTTCTGAATATTTTCGAACTTATCGCCGTCCCAGTACTTCAACAACTTGTCCTTGCCGACAGTCCAGAAATAATGCGTGGGCTTGGCCCCGAGTTCACGGACATCGTTTTTCTCGAACAGGACTTGCATTACGCTGTCGTCATGTGCGAAGATGGAGCGATGGCAGTCACCAAAGTCTAAACCCCATATTTTTACGTTTTTGTCAGCGGACGAAGTTACTATAAGTTTGGAATCGGCAGATATGTCCATCGACAAGACAGGGAGCTAATGCAGTATCGGATCAGTTGCAATGAACAGCAGTAAAGAAAGGCATGCTACCTTGTGACCGTATAGGGAGAGGAAAAACTTAAGAGAATCCTGATAGAAGACCTTGACTGTGGAGTCGAGCAGAGCAACGGCGAGTAGTTTTCCGTTGGGGCTATACCTCACAGAGAGAACGTCGTCCGTCATTTTCAATGTTCGGACGTGAACGAGGGTTAGCAGTCTCGCGCTGTGAGGCTGCAGTAAACAAAGGTCAGATTAACCTTCGCCGGCAAAAATGCAATGACTTCATTTCTTACATTCTCATCATCCGCGGCCTTCTGCTCGAACTCCCAGAATTTTACGTCCTTGTCCGCACTACCGCTGACAAGAGCCTGGCCATCGGCACGGATATGCATCGACCATACAGTTCCATTGTGGGCTTTGATGGTCTCTAGCAATGTTGAAGAGGCGACGTCGTATATGAGGATTTCTCCATTTTTGGTCCCTACAGCGATTTGACGATCACCCGGCAGGAAAGTGCTGCATATAGGGTATCCGCATTCCATCGTTCGAATGCAGGCCGTGGTTTTCAGATTCCATACTTTCAGAGAGCCTGAAAACAGAGGTTAGCCCGTTGATTCAGGCAGGCGAGGTCAACGAACCATTGGCCGCAGATGCAAGGAGAACGTCGTCAGAGCTAAGGCATAACGTGCGGACGTCTGAGCGATGACCAGGAAGATCCAACGAAAGAATCCGGCTGGCTTCTGGAGTCTCCTCCTTTGACTTCGCAGGAGGAGGTATACTGTAAACTTCGAGAGAATTGGTGGATAACGCGCAGAAAAGTTGCACGGCGCCCTTCGCCCCGTGTTCCTCGTCGCCGAAATCAAAAGAACGAATCTTCCCACTTGCACGAGCGACGAGGTAAGGTGTGAAGAGGTCGGGGATAGTGATCTCTTGTCCCCTTTCTTCGCCCTCGTCTGATTCTTCTGCTTCCTTCTCCTTGCCCTTGCCCTTAGCTTGCTCCTTCTTTTCCTTGGCGCGCTTCTTGCGTCTAGCTTGTTTCTTCCGCACTTCCTCTTCAGTGCGAATCCGGAAGATCTCTACCGACCGCTCATGAGACTGGACAGCCAGGTAGGGCCGAGTGGGATGGAAGGTAATTTGAGAGACGCGATGTTTCGATGAGAGAGGAAGGGTAGTGATGGGATGGATCATTTTCGTCACTTCACCTGTCTCCGTCTCTTGGAGACCAGCCGCCATAGCTTCGTGGTCCAAACGCCATGCCTTCATCTCCCCTTCACCGCTACCGGTGAAAACGAGTGTCTGCCCCTGGTTTACGGCCAGAGTCCAGATTTCCGCCCTATGGGCAACAACCGTTTGAACACAGTGCTGCGTAGAAAGATCCCATAGTTTCAAAAAAGTATCTTTCGACGATGTAATGAGGAAACCTGGCGCTGCACCAGTAGAGGTCGAAGGTGCCGCAGAGGATACAGCTTCGACGAACTGGATGGCTGTGATTTGATCACGGTGTCCTCGAAGACTAAAGGAGATATATGAGCTTATTTTGAATGTATATCTATGCCCACGACATACCGAAACAAGCCAGCCTCTGCAACTACGTCCCATAGAATGAGGTCTGTATCTTGTGAACCGGAGGCAAGCCTGGCACCAGCTTGGTCGAAGGCGAGGGAAGTGACGGCCTTCTTGTGTCCATTGAACGTAGCGATCACGGAAGAGTTCGAAGCACTCCATAGACGAATGGAACCGTCAGCATAACCGACTGCAAATGTGTCTTTTTGAGGGGCACGGATGATACAGGTGACTTCAGCTCTATGACCCGTCTCGTGCCACATGGAAAGCTATAGTATTAATGCCCATAAATATGTGATGGGATACGGTATGTATGCTTGCTCACCATTTGCCCCTTCTTGACGTCCCAAACCAAAACGTCCTCCAAAGCGGGGACATAGGCGAGCTTCCCGTCATAATGCGAGTTGGAAGACGAACTACAAATGAGACCGAAGGCCTACATATACTTTCAGTATCTTCTATCCCTCGCAACACATGAACATACCTCTGTTGGGCCGTGCCTCAAATAGCTCTGCACCATGGTGGCTACAAGTGAAGGCGTTCAGTAAAGACTCAGGTAGCCAATCAGCGACCGAGCCAGCAGAATTTTCGACTTTCCCACGGGTGCTTAATGCGATCATCGATCATTTTGAGTGCTTCCCACGTGACGCCTTGAGTTGTAGCTTCTGAATATCATAATCTCACTGGCAACTTGAAAGTGTACTGCAGCTTGGTAGCACCGTCACGGCGCAGGGTTACTTCTTGCGGACAACCTTTGTACCTATTTACAGGCAGGCAGTATCATCTGCACGCGCTCGACTATAATCACGGCTCGATATCTCTCACGTCGTTTCGTTCAGACCATGATGGTGCGCGATAGTGGACAAGAGGCTGCACAACGGTTCCTAAACTTCGTCAACGCTTCCCCGACTCCCTTTCACGCTGTGCGTTGCGCTGCTGAAAGGCTAGAAAGCGCAGGATTCAAGAAGGTACTGGTACTCCTTGTACCGCTTCCCTTTTTGCTTCCACGATGCGATTGAGACTATATCCTTAGATCAGGGAATCCGACGATTGGGAGAATGGCCTTCAAGAGGGAGGCAGGTACTACTTCACCCGGTAAGCGGCGATTACAGTAACGCGGTATACAGTAGTATCTAAACAGCGATGAAGAAACCAGAGCACCCTTCTCGCCTTCACGCTTCCCAAGAAATGGAAGCAAGGTTCCGGGGTATCCATCGTAGCCACGCATGTGGACAGTCCCAACCTGAGGGTGAGGCCCATCTCTAAGAAAGAGAAGGTTGGCTATCTTCAGGTTGGCATTGAGACGTATGGAGGTGGAATATGGCATACGTGGTTTGATCGTGACCTGTCCCTCGCAGGTCGAGTGATTGTCGCAGCAAAGGACGGGAGCTTTTCTTCGCGGCTCGTTAAGATTGACCGCCCTATCCTTCGCATACCCTCGCTTGCTATACACTGTGAGTGATTCGTAACGCGGATGATTGAGGTTTTAGCATTGACGGCGTCTGCAGTGGATAGAAACGTCAACGCGGAGTTCAGGTTCAACCAGGAGACAGAATTCGTTCCCATCGCAGGTTTGAAAGCGGCTTCCTCCCAAGGAGACTCTGCTCGAGCAGAGCCTTCAATGGAGATTGCTTCAAATATCCAAAAGAATCATCATTCTCAGCTCCTAGCCCTTTTGGCACAGGAGCTCTCGATTCAAAAGGAGGAAATCCACGACTTTGAACTGTCAGTCGGAGATATACTCTCATCTGTTGTTTGCGTAACGCTGAATAATCCTGTTACACAGTCATTTGTATGATACCCAACCATCGCAATTTGGTGGTTTCGACAATGAGTTCATTCACAGTCCGCGACTAGACAACCAATTCTCTTCCTTTGCGGCTGTAGAAGCTCTCGCCGGTTCGGTATCTGCGCAGTCCTACCCGCTCGAAGGCAACGTGAACGCTATCGCGCTCTTCAACCACGAAGAAGTCGGCTCGGTCTCCAGCACCGGAGCTGAGTCCGACCTTGTCCTCACTCTTATTAATAGGCTGTCACCTACACCTCAGCTCCTTGCACAATCTATCTCACGTTCTTTCCTTATCTCATGTGACATGGGACATGCAATTCACCCCAACTATACGGGCAAGCATGAGGAGAATCATGCACCTGTTATCAATGGCGGAGTAGTGATCAAGACGAATGCCAAACAGCGGTATTCTTCGGATGCCATTGGGTCTTTCCTCGTGAAGAAGCTGGTGGAAAGGAAGGGTGGGAAGGTGCAGGAGTATGAAGTTCGCAATGATATGTAAGCTGTTTATCATTTTCATTGCAACTTATCAGTCACTAACTCGCATACGTCTTTGCAGGGCTTGCGGCTCTACCGTTGGTCCAGCCCTTTCGAAGATCGGAGTTCGAGTTGTTGATGTCGGATTGGCCATGCTCTCTATGCATTCCGTCCGGGAAACTGCAGGAACAAAAGACGTGCAGAACGCGATCGACCTCTTCAGCTCCTTCTTCGAAGGATTCTCGGAGCTGGATAGTCGCGTTGACCTTGAGTAAGGCCCAGAGTAATTATATGTAAAACGATGTACGAATACATGCAGATGAATATTACAAAAGAACTGAAAAGGGAGGTGCACAGATGTGCAGAGCCCGTGGAATGCAAATTTAGATGTGGATTGCTTGTTGTCAGACGTGTGGAGAACCGCGGCGGAGATAAACAATCCAGAGGCCAATGTTGCCGAAGCAATACAGCAAGCGACAAATGCTATCGTTTGCTCTTTTTCTTCGAGGGTTCTTCAGATTCCTCGTTGGTCTTGCTCGGTCGTCCACCAGGTCCAGTGAGAAGACTGCGCTTCTTCGCTGTCCTCGAATAGTGCGACAGGACCCATTCACGTTCGGCTTCCGCCTGCTCTATTGTTCCCTGTCGAATCTCGTAGGCTAAATATGTATGTCAGTTGACGGGTATATGGAATGACCAGTAGTGACTCACGCTTCATTTCAAATCTGGGGCCTACTTCCGCTAATTGAACTGACCGAGGCCCGTTCTTGACAAAGACATGGTGTCTGGCAGGGGAGGTTGGTATACCAAATTAGAGCGTTTACACGTACCGAGAAACACATACCGGAATGAAATAAAGTCATCCTCGTTGGAGAAAGTCATAACCCGCTTGCTATCCTCTTTAGGCACCGGGAACAGATATTTCAGAATATCCCGCACCCGTTCACCCAATTTCGAGCTAAAGTTCTCAAAAATCAGGTGAGGGTACTGTTCAGATACAGTAGACGATTTGTAGGAGTCAATGTCATGTCGAAGGGTAACGTTATGCAGGGTGAAATAGATCGTCGGTCCATGAGGAAAGTGTGAAACAATCATAGCGTCTGGTTTGCCCCGGTGTTCATGAAGGATGACAAGGTCGGTGATGTCGTTTGCTCTACATGCATCTGCCAGTTCTTTCACAACATAATTTCCGCGGTTTATTCGATGGGAGTTGGGAAAGACAAGACGCATCTCCTGTACTAGAGTGCTCAGCGAGCGAAATATGGAATAGTCGAACGACGACGCACTTTGGCAAACTGCAGCAGCTTGGAGCTTGGATCTCTTGACGTGGTAACAACTATTTTAGGGTCCAGAATTCCCGCTCGCGAATACTCATTGTCAATGTGCGAGGAAGGTTCTACACAAGATATCCATTAGGCACCGTCCGATCTCAAGCCCAGGATACACCCACCCGCTTGTGCTTCGTCAAAAGCAAGGTCCCTTCCAAGGTCTTTAGCTTGCTTTTTCAATTCTGTAGGGAGAGCCTTCCCAGAAGCAAGTGCATCCTTCAGCTGTCTCTTGCGCTCATAGGTTTGTCGTTCTTGCGCCTCCAGGGACTTGGCATAAATGTATTGTCGCCGCTCCCGAGTTTGTCGTCGCAACTGTGAGTCAAGGTTAGGACATATCCTGCCACGAGACTGCGAGGCCCACGCACCATGGCAGAGTTCGTAGGAATCGCGGTCAAGAGCAAGCTTGAGCAACTGAGCAAAGTTGAGGATCAAAATACCGATCGATCATCGATCAACAACCACCTGGGCTGAGGCTGGCTCAGTTACGTCAGGCGCTGCTAAGCCGTGGTACCACGTGACTGGCAATGGCTCAGATGAACTGGGCGCACATATATAGTACCACTACTTAGTGACTGGAGACTCGAAAGTAATTAGCTATAGTAGGTGATCTGGATTTGTGAATGAGAGTCTGCATTACGTTGACTTGCAGGCTGCTTCGGATTGCCTGAAATGATTTCTGGCTCAGTTACATCAGGAAAAACCTCTTTTTCCCAATATATCCAATCCAATGCAACTGAAAGTAAATATAAGTTACAAATGACTATTGATCACATAGCTATCTAATTTTCAGATAACAATATTCAAATGTCTATGAACTTTGATGTGTCAGATGAGGTCTGACTAGGTCAGCTCCAATTGGTCTAACTTTTGATAATTTTGAGTTCAAGTCTAGCTCAATAAAAATGCAATACTAATCTAACCCTAATCTAACTCCAACATGATACAGACAGGCTCAGGCCCAAGCACTTTGCATCAGGCCACAGATACAGAGAAGTAACAGAACAATAAGCAATGGCATCTTGTGCGTAAATACACTGTGTTCAATAATTCCTGGACACTTCGTGTTTCAATATTTTTGATGTACTTTATGCTCATTAATGTTGACACTAACTAACATCCAATGATGCTAAAAATATCTAATTGATATCACTATCTGTATAACCTAGTGCTAATGCTTATAAAGGGTGTCTAGTCTCTAGGTGATAGAGAGCCGTCAAAAAAATGCATAAGTCTTAGCTGTTTATGAGATGTGTCAGCAGAGATGGTATATATGGCCTATTGCTTCAGAGGAACTATATGGCCTGGTGGCCTAGTGGCTAGAGATCTGCTTGATAGTTCATTCTGAAGACACTGAGTTCAATCCTTGATGATGTCAGCTATATATTTCATTTTATTTTATGATTGCTTTTGCATATTGATTAATTTGTAATGGTGCTTATTATTGATTTGGATACTAGTAAATGATATTATCATGCTTTATAAACAAAGTCAATGATATATTGAAATTAATCAATGAGAAGTGTTAGAGGAAAATTGCAGTTATTTGTAGACAATTCTCTTTAATTTGGAGATAAACATTTCTACTAAATTAGAGAAATAAAGTCCAGAATAAGGATAGTCTGGATAATTGAAGCTTTTCAGAGAAAACTAAGACAAAAATGCCAATTATATCTCATTATATCTAAATTGTCTATAATTGGCAAGATTTGGAAAATGAGGTTTTTCCTGATAACCTCATTTTCCTAATCTTGCCAATTATAGATAATTTAGATATAATGAGATATAATTGGCATTTTT